>JAXIVJ010019888.1:0-10000 GCA_036785665.1 Chirona hameri | reverse complement strand
ACCAATTTGCAAAGCCATATCTCCATTATTGACTGAGTGATGGCTTCCTAAGTGTAAGAAACTGATGACGTCATCTTTTAAAATAACTTGTTTTGACATTTTTGGACAAGATATGAACAAATCATTACTTTTTTGTATTTATGAGCCAAAACTGGTCTAGGAACATGCCTTTTTATTTACATTTATCAATTTCTAATTTTAAGGTTTTCTGAAGAGCAAAATCGCTGTTCTGGACGTGATAAATCCGAGGTCATGCACTTGACCTGGAAGGTCACCCGTGATCTGAAACCTAAAAATCGCACACTGTTATATTCCTCTCATGACAGGCAACATGCTGGTAGTTACCGCAATGCTCTAAGTTGTTTGGTTTGGAAGTTAACAGGGGGGCCTGTCAGGCCCCCGTAGGGCGAAGGTGAAAAAAGCTCCCGTAGGCCGAGGGTTAAGGATGTATACTGCCTTTGTGTACAAGTACATGCTGGAGGAGCTGTCAACCTTGATAGGTTAACTAAGCACTGCTCTTCACCCTCGAAACACCCGGCAGGACGCGGATCTTGACTCTCCCGCGCGCGAGGACCGAAGCGGACAGACGGCGCCTCTTTTTTTTGCGGCGTAGTTGTATACTATAACCGCCTTCCGCTGGATATTCGAAATTTTACCACCGGGGGCGTTTAGGCGTGCGGTATCTGTGCTTTTCGTTGTGATGAAGCGCGGGGAGGGGGTGAGTGGATGACTGTGTTTGCTTATTTTTATTGTTTTTAACGGCTTATGCTTGTACTTCTTATATTCATAAGTTGATAATTAACATTATGGTTATGTTATGGAAAAAGTAGAAGGTGCCCAACATATATTTTCTGCTTCTGGTCTTCTTCAGTGGACTCTGAGGATAGGTCAAAGCCTAATGAACTTACGGTTAATTATCATCTTATGTATACGTACTTGCAATAACGCTCAGAATAACTTTCAATATAATTAACACTTCTATATTCAGTTGATTTGATTCTGTGCTGTATACCGAGTGTCCTTTTAAGATATATTTCATCCTGTTATCCACTATATTTTGATTTGTAATTACTTATTATCTTTTTCAAACATTGCAAAATAATTTGAGCTGCTTGATTCGCATGCACTGCTTCTGGAGATAAATAAAGTAAATACACTGAAAATAATCCCACTTCAAGTGTGATGCATTCCATCTAATGAGATTGTGGCCCACTCAACATAGCAACACTTAGCAAAACGTATTTGGAAACTAGAGATACTGCGGGAATATTTATGCTAAGCATTTCGTCCGGCATACTGCTCCCCCGTGCACATCCAACCAAAGTGAAGGCAACCTCAGTTACGATCACTTGCTGCAACACTTCGCGGTCTCTTCCATAAAATCTCGCTTCATGCAGCACGATTTGATGTTCATTCACAACGTGTTTCACGACCGACTCGACAGTCCAAAACTCCTCTCACAGTTGAATGTCTGGTCCAGCCAGACGGAACAGGTCTCCTCACACTTCTATCTGTCAGCTCCAGCCAGACGGAACAGGTCTCCTCACACTTCAATCTGTCAGCTCCAGCCAGACGGAACAGGTCTCCTCACACTTCTATCTGTCAGCACCAGCCAGACGGAACAGGTCTCCAATTCACTTTGGTATGTACCGTTCGCACGCGTTGCAACTGTGAAGAACGGGACATTTTGCCGCATCTCGACCAAGTGCAATGAGTTTCTAAACTCATGCGCATGCATATACTTTTTCTGCTCGCCGTCGCCTGCCTTCACATCTACTGTGCGGTCTTTCGCGACATGGGCTGAAGCCTTTTGAGCTGGCCGACAGATTTGTTTTGTTGTCGGCTCCACGTGTGGGCTCACATCCTGATGGACTTTGTATGTGTAGTGACTGTTATATTGTATGCATGTATATGTTAACTTGACGCCATAGTTTTATCTTCTGACTTCACCGGTAACTGGGTTTTGTGACCGTTGGAGATTCATCAACAAACATAAACATAAACATAAACATAAACATAAACATCAACACACACACAAGTCCAACGTTCATGCTGCAATATTTCATTGCAAGTTCCGCACTCTGTTTTTGTGTTTTGTGTTTTCGTAGAAGATAAGAAGTCGTGATTCTGTTTGAACATTTCATGCGCTTATTGGCAAAAATAGTCCTTTTTCTGCTCATTCCACCCAGGTTAGCATGTCACGGGTGCTCTTCTTTTTTACAGCGTACGAGCAAATAACCACCACTACGCTTTCAGATGACACAGCACCGAAAACGCCAACCGCGCGCGTATCTAATGCAGTAATGGACGGCATACTCTGTCTGTCCTTTCAGCTGAGACATCACCGAAAACGCAAAACGCGCGCGTTTTCTAATGCAGTAATGGACGGTATACCTACTCTGTGTCAGAACTTGCACGGACTGCTTGGAAGCGCGTGTACCGAATGCATTAGTGAAGTGTATTCGATCGCCATCTTGTAGCGTGTTTGCATGACGCATTAGGGACCAGACCACGATTCTAATCATTATGATGATTACATCGGTCTTAATAGCCCAACTTCACAGGAAACATGTATTACTAGTGTAAAGACCTAAACGTGCTGCGATGTTCGTCTTTACCCTTATGGCTTTACCCTTATGTCTTACACTAAAACCTGCTGTTACGCCCAACAGGAATAGCCCTTAGGTTTTATTATTTGGCAACTATGTGATTATGCCATAATTTTGCATTGAATGCTGGCCGGAAACAGACTAAATTATACCCTATTGTAGATTAAAATACGTGATGCTACTTCTGAAATAGATATATTACGAAACACGCTGTTATATATGCACTATATGTATGTACTTGCCAAGTAATGCGTGTGCATAAGCCTGCAAAGTGAAACACCTACTTCAAAACACCTACTAGGTTTATGTTGCTACTAAAACACGTTAACCCGCGCCGTGACGAGGGGGGGGGGGGTGTTTAGACCCCCCCCCCCTCAGGTTTTTCGAGGATAGCGGAAACACAGCAGCGCGCAGCGCCGCCGTTTTTGGCACAGTTGTTCGGGCATCAATTTCCCACATTACATTTAAAAAAATACCTCGGGTCATCTCAGGTCAGGTCACCAGCCAGGTCATGTGACCCCACCCACCTCACCAAAAAAAGTTGTGGTCGTACCACAGTCACAGTTCTTGAATGATCGGTTTTACACTTACAGGATTTCATAAGTTCATATATATCTACAATTCGTTTTTCTTGGCTTTTTTATATCAGCGACCTAAGGTCGTGTCAATTTTGTGACCTCCCAATTATAAGTCAATGGGGAAATATTCAAATGCTTCCTATTACAAGGATACGCAATATATCAGTCTAATTCCTTCTTGACCATGTTAATATAGGCCATTCTTGATGACCTAGGTGCCATTTTTGTTCAGTGGTCCCTACAGGGTCAACCGAGGTCATCCGAGGTCATCAACAGTTGTATTTCAATAACTCTCGACATAATGACGGTAGAGAAGTAAAACTGACACCAATGTGTTTGTCTGGTCGAGGCACGTCTTCCCTTATGCAACATGACTTACTTGGGTAACCACTTTACCTTGACCTGAGGTCAAATTCGTAAGTTGACCTCACCTGGTTAACACTCAGATAAATCGAAGTGTCTTGCCGAGACAAACACGTTAACATCCAAAGTATTGGCTAGTCGTTATTAGCTAAAAGCTATTCGTGAAAAAACTGTTTTGTACAAAATAACCTTTTTGACTTTTGATGAGCTCTGGAGCTCTGAAGCTATTGACCTGAGCTAAAATTTGAGGACACATTTTCGATTGCATTTTTCAAGAGCTTTGCATTGCATTTTCCGTTTGTTCCTAGCTATCATAGTTCCTGTGATATCTGGGGGTTTCAGGAGCGAAGTCCTAAAACTGGAAAATTTGACCTTTGATGACCTCTGGTGACCTCAATATTGACTTGAGGGAACAAATATTGAAGTACTTTCGAATGTGCTTGTGGAGAACTTTCCAAAGTGTTTTTTTCTGCGTGTTTCTAGCCCTTTTATTTTTCTAGTTACATGGGGGTGTCTAACCCCCCCTGCACGGCGAAGGTGGCGCCGAACACCGGCACGGCGCGGGTTAACGAACCATTTTCTTAAAGGGAGATAATCACCCTTTTCCACAAAAATGGAGCTAGCACCTGAAATCCATAGACGAGGCCAAAGTATGATGTAAATTCATCACATTTTGCAAATAAACATTCCTACCGAAAGATATTGGCAGTTTCCTACCGATAAGCGATCCACGCTTATATCGGTCGGTACTCAGCAAGTACTCGGTAACGAATTAAGTAAATTAGCCTCCCTACGCATTGCTATTTATCATGAAGGTATGCAATATGTTTCCTGCACTCTATCTTTTGTGAATATGTACCAAGAAAATTATGAACAATGAACAATCATTTGAAAAAGGTGCATTGACATCGGCAGTTTAGCTTGGCACCGGCTGGCCAGTGCCCGGTCGGTCCCTCCTCAACTACAACTTACAAAATTAGCACAAATCCATCAAAACTTTCAAGTGACGCACGCACAGATGACATTCATGCAAGATTCCAGAGCAGTGAACACATAAGGTGCGACTTAGAGCTCCAGGTGCGGAAATTACACTGCAAGGTAGGTGCCAATACGCCGAGTGGACTGATAGCGAACGTGGCGCAATAGTGCTCTGATCGCTCTGTATCTTCGCACGTATACAGTTTGTAGAGCTATTCAGTAGTTGTTGGCGTAATTCTGCTGACTTACGTCCGTAGGTCGGCAGCAGAATAGCAGCCAGCGCGGCTACGGTAAAGGCCGGGCGGAGGGCCGGGCGACGGGCTGGGGCGGCGGTAGCCGGCAGCATATCCACCGTCGGTGGCGGTGCTGTCACTGAACGACCCGCACTGGAGCGCCGCCGCAGGCCATCTGACCGTACGGCACCGGACCAACTGACCGCCGACCAACTGACCGCCGACCAACTGGCCAGAACTACTGACCGGTCTGCCGGATTTTGGTGCATCTAATTTTACATTATTCTTGCATATGCCACTGAATTACTACAACTCAAATCATGTGTACACGTCTTTAGATTTAAAACGGATTTTCATTCATAGAATCATAGATCAATCATTCATAGAATCATTCATAGAAATTCATAAAATCTGAATTAAGTCTAAGGTCAGGTAACAAGTCATAAAAGCCTCCCGCATCCGATAATATATATCCGCATGCAAGTAATTACCTTGATTTTTCAGAAACATCAAGACCTGGAGGGCGGACGTATACCGAGCCGTTGTAAAACTGCCTTTGTTTGTCGCCTGATATATGTCATGGAACCACTTTTATATTGCATCGATTGGATGAACGAACACTTGGATGCATAGTACTTGTTATTTGTACCCTTTGATAATCCCTAAATGGACGCTAATCCAGGTGACTAAATCTGTTTACCGACAATTTGTGTTTAGCCTCCTGACTCATTTACAATTTTGAGTCAGAAATGAATCGCTGGTGAATAAAAATCGCTGGTGTTTTTAGACGCCCCTTGCTAAGGTTTTTCGGGGATAGCAGAACAACAGCGGCGCACAACGTCGTTCTTGGCACAGGTGTTTGGGGCTCGGGCATCAATTACCATCATTGTGTGAAATTCTTGACCTTGTGCGTCATCTCAGGTCAGGTCACCAGGACAGGTCACGTAACCCCACCTCCAAAATGTTTGCGGTCGTACCATATAGCCACAGTTTTTGGCCGATCGGTTTCAAACCTACAAGATATAATTAGACCATAAGTACCTACAATAAGAATATCTCAGATTTGATATATCGGTGACCTGAGTTCGGTACAATTTCGTGACCTCTCCATTATAAGTCAATGGGAAAATATACAAATGCTTCCTATTCAGATAATATGCATTAAATAGGGTCAATTATTTCATAATCATGTTATCCCGCGCCTTGCCGGTGGGGGAGGGGTGTTTAGACCCCCCTCAGTTTTCAAGGATACCGGAAAAACGGCGGCGCGCAGCGCCCCCGTTTTTGGCATAGCACTTTGGGTATCAATTACCCACATTATGTACAAAAAATACCTCTGCTCAAGTCATCTCAGCTCAAGTCACCAGACCAGGTCACGTGACCCCATCTTTAAAAAAGAATGTGGTTGTACAGGTCACTGCAAAAGTAATGGCAGGTACTAGTGGCTAGTCAGCAAATCGCTTATATCTCCTAAACCGTTTGGCGAAATCGTTAGCAATTGTATGTGCTGGTTGGTCGCTGGCTTTGTGTACCTACATATGAATCGCACGCTTGTATTTTCCAATCGTCCAATTTTCTGTAATTTGCGAACAATCTTCACAGCCATCTATCGTCTAAGTTCGTAACTGAATTCCTACATACGCCTATGATGCCCCAGCCAGCCTTGACCGCACGCGACCAATCAGCGCTCTCGAAGCAGCTGCGCAACTGGGATTGATGGAGGTCGGCTGAAGGAATGGGGCTCCTGCGTAAAGGCTAGCGTTAGGCAATGGTCACGTGGTTTGAACCGTGCTGGCCGGGTCAGCTGGGTCAATGCCTTCTGGGCATGACGCTCGCAGAGAGCCGATAAATCGTGAGTTCAGGTGAGCTGGGTCGGACCGGCAGGGCATTACCCCTATCGCAGCTGGACAGATACTGCCGGGCTCCACTGCGCGCTTTTGCAATTTATCGCTTCACCTTTGCGTTTGATCAGGTTGACTTTGTCTTTGCTCACGTCCATACAAATGTTATCTTCGTGTAAATACACAGTGCAGGATCCACTAAACGAAATGAGAAAGTCCCATATCGGTACGGTACATCCCAAAATCGAAACGCAAAGTCGCAAAAATGTAACTAGAACACGCAGAATTTACACGCAGAAACGAAAATATGGAAAGGATGAAAACAAATGTTTGATCAGTTGAAAGTTTATGCACTTTTGTAGTTCGGTGTGCTCATCATGTCACCTTGTAAGTGATTAGTGGCTGTGTTTCAAGCGATTTTAACTTTATTTCATGAATGTTAATTTAAAGTCACAAGTGAGAGGAAGCTGGTGAGTTTAAAACTGATCTGTGTTTTCTTAATATCCATTAAATGAGCTGTGGAGAGGCAAGAGGTTGTTTGTGAAGAAGGAACAAATTGGAGCCCGGTTAAATATATCTGTGTAGCAAGCGTGCAAATCATCAGTAGAATCGCTTACGATGCATACCTACATATTCGTATAATTGTTGGAATCTTACCGAGCTCTGCCGTACACAACAGGTTGATCATATATTGATACATATTCAATATATGCCTTGTGCGCAGCGGAACATCGATTGTTGGCGTTTGGTATGAAAGTTTTTTTCTGGGAAATTGCATCCATGTTTGTGCTTCGCCTCGTCTTTTATCTTATCTTATCTTATCTTATCTTATTAATTATAAGATGTCCGTCCGTACCTCCGTGCGTGGTACGTGGAAATCAAATAACGTAACGGTCATACACAAATCGGCTAATAACTCAACAACCGTTGCAGCTAGGTGTGTGGAATTTGCCACGAATTTCCGGTGGCAGAGATGCACCATCGTATCAAAATTTCAACAAGATCAAACATACGTGTCGGCCGCTGTGTCGGCGACAACTGTGTCATTGGTTTAACATAGGAAACGGCCAAATTCACAAATCGACGAAAACGATCAAACGCGAGTCGATCCGGGGCCAATAACTCGCAAACCAAAAATTGCAGCGACATGCAATAAACACGATTCGACAGAAAGTACATTGGCATGGCGTGTCACATGTCGTTCAGAGCAAAGCATAGTTCAAGCCCAAAGTTATGACAACTTACATAAATAAGCGGCATTTTCAGTATTTAAATCGGTACTCGGAAACTATTGAACATATAAGACTGAGACTTCACCACTTTGCAGGCAAAGGCACCTTCTTTAAATTATATTTGTAACACAAAGCTGTTTGAGTAATATTTAGGCAGACTGACAGGCGTTGCAATATTTGTGCAATATTTTTTTACCATGCTATTCTTCCCAACACCGTAAAATATAACATGAAGACGAGTTTTCACAAAAAAAAATATATCACTCGGATAGCGCCGTCTTTACTGACCCATATCCACCACAAATATTTCGCTTCTAGCTAATAGATAACTTATGATGAAGACAAACGTGAATAATTTCTGACGGAAAAAACGCTGCCTCAGCGGTCTGCGGGACCAGCGTGTCACCGGCCCGTAGTTCAGCCGGCACCGGCAGGGGCGCTGATGGACTGCAGTCGCTGAGTTCAACAATGAACGCATGACTGGCGGGACGTGGGACTTCCGTCTGGGAGATTGTATTGAAGCCGGATGACATATTTCCGGCAATTAAACGGCTAAACTGTGCAGATACTGTGAACGGCATGGGACTTGGGAGAAAAACGAGGAACAGAACGAAAATGGTTTTACTCAGTACGTGTCAAGTTGCATGCAGTAATGTGCCCGTCGCTGTGTTTATGTCTTAAGTTTGTCATGCAGTTCTGTCCAAATCGTTTTCATAACATATAAATCGGACCGGGAAATGGGCAGCGAACGAAATGGCTGGCTATATAAATTAGCTGCCTATATAAATAAATGGTTTTATTAAAATAAATACCTAAATCGGACCGGTTAATGGGCATCGAACGTATTGGCTGGCTATATAAATTAGCTAGCAAAACGCGGCATCGCCGGGCGACGGCGGCGGCCGCCGCGGCCCGCGTTAGTTTGCGCCATCCGCCGTCGATAGCTGACGGCCAGTGACCTTGGCCGGCGAGCGTGAAAGTTTTCCACGGTCGACAGCGGACGCCTTTCATAACATAGAAATCAGACCGGAAAATGGCAACGAATGAATTGGCTGGCTATATATATATTAGCTGGCTATATAAATAAATGTGTCCTATGCTATCCGCCAAAAATATTCCGCAATCGGCTAACAGTTAAGTTATGAGGAATACAAACGTAAAATATTGATAAACACTTTAAGAATGGACAGCCAGTAGTACGCCTAGGTGGTGTAATGCGTGGCGTCCCTGATTACTAGGTGAGTGAAGCGGGTTCGATTCCGGCAGGCGCCCGGATTTTTTCTAAAACGGGATACCAAATATTAAAATATAAATTAGCTGGCTATATAAATGCATATGTATTATTAAAATAAATGCCCAAATCGAACAGGTTGACGGGCATTGAACGTATTGGCTGGCTATATAAATTAGCTGGCTTATAAATGCATTGCTATATAACGGGATATCAAATATTAAAATATAAATTAGCTGGCCATAAAAATAAATGTTTATTATTAAAATAAATACCTAAATCGCACTGGTTAATGGGCATTGAACGTACTGGCTGGCTATGTAAATTAGCTGGCTATATAATTAAATGCTATATAAATAAATGGTGTTATTAAAATAAATACCAAAATCAGACCGGTTAACCCTATTTGTAACAGGGGGCGGATTCCGCCCCCCCCCCCCCATCCCTTATGTTTTTCGCAGATATCTCCAGAGCGGCTGAGAGCAGGCCCATGCAATTTTAGGACTTTTCCCAAAATATATTTTCACATATGCAGTCAAAACTTTGAGTTCTTAACTTGAACAGAGGCGGTTCCAGGGCACGGTTTTGGGAGGGTTCGGCGGCGACATTTGGCGATAATACGGAAATGCGATCTTCACGGTTTCTTCCTAACTGCCTCAAGTATGAAGGACTTACATCGGTTTACGGTGATTGCAACAAGTGCAAATTGGTTGATGTTAATGAAATATCATACAAATTGCATGGCAGAGGCGGTTTCAAGGGCTTGAAAAAGGAGGTTTCTTGGAAGTATGCAATGCTTGGCGGGAAGCCAATAAAGCGATGTAAGAGGCATTTATAGCTATCAAGATGTAAAAGGTAGCTTATCCTTTCATAATTTCCATAATTTATTACATATAGAGTTGCAGGGGTGTGTTCAGGCACATGAAAAGGGGGTG
>JAXIVJ010019887.1:0-16808 GCA_036785665.1 Chirona hameri | reverse complement strand
TTCTGAAGCTCCCCTCACTGTACTGCAGGAGGAGAAGAGGCCAGATGATCATGGTCTTCCAGATCATCCATGGGGGTATACCTAGACCCAGAGAGCTTCTTCACCCCAGCGAAGGCGACTCAGACGCGAGGACACCCTTGGAAACTAGACAAAACTAGGGCAGTGTCGAGAGTCAGAAGAAGTGCGTTCAGCGTCCGAGTAGTAGACGACGGGAACAGCCTGCCGGAGTCGGTTGTCAGCGCGGAGTCGGTGAACCAGTTCAAGAACAGGTTGGACCAAGGTTACTATAAAAAAGGTAAGGCAGATCGTACATCACTGATTCGGAAGTTGTATGACTGTACTAAGGCTGTATCACCAAGACTTTATGACTGGGACTATATGACCAAACTGACCCGGTTTTGGAATCAGCACATCTCTACTAATCCATAAAGGCAAGGCAAGCCAACTTTCCCCAGTAGGATGTCCATGGGGCCATCCCCAAAACACCGATTTCCCCGTTGGCTCATGTGTTGAAGGCCACGGACCATGACTTTAGTGACGTCATCATTTGGCGTTGGCTGGGTTGGACGACCACTGGGCGGACTTCCAGTACGCCGTACCGCTACAAGACCTGTGACATCCGCTGGCTTCCGGCGGACAGACACCGAGGCCACCAAGTTAATCATATGATCAGAGCTCAGCAAAAGCGGGCCAGTTTTTCAGGCTCTAAGCCTTGCAAAGTCCCGATCTTATACTCTACTCTCTACTCGACATTGATGACGTCACACCGAGCCGACCAATCAGCAGCCACATCCCTGTGACGCCGAGACGAGCGTCACAGACAAAAAGACCATTGGCTGTTTTACAAACCGGTACACAGTTCACCTGCCGAGACAAGCGTCACACAGACAAACAGACCATTGGCCGTTTTACCTACCGGTACACAGTCCACCTGCCGAGACAAGCGTCACACAGACAAACAGACCATTGACCGTTTTACCTACCGGTACACAGTCCACCTGCCGAGACAAGCGTCACACAGACAAACAGACCATTGGCCGTTTTACCTACCGGTACACAGTCCACCTGCCGAGACAAGCGTCACACAGACAAACAGACCATTGGCCGTTTTACCTACCGGTACACAGTCCACCTGCCGAGACAAGCGTCACACAGACAAACAGACCATTGGCCGTTTTACCTACCGGTACACAGTCCACCTGCCGAGACAAGCGTCACACAGACAAACAGACCATTGGCCGTTTTACCTACCGGTACACAGTCCACCTGCCGAGACAAGCGTCACACAGACAAACAGACCATTGGCTGTTTTACAAACCGGTACACAGTCCACCTGCCGAGACAAGCGTCACACAGACAAACAGACCATTGGCTGTTTTACATAACGGTCCCCAGTCCACCTCCACACCAGCAATTCACCATCAGCCTTTGTTACCGTGCCTTTCTGCTATCATCGACACGATTCCAGCGTCATCCACCACCTCACCAACACATTCAAACACCCCGCTCAGCATAAAAATAGCCTGTATTAGCGGAGCGGAGGCAGCGGACGCTCAGACGCGGACAACGTTCTCAATAAATACTGGACCAACCGACCGTCCGACCGACCGGCCGGCTGGCTAGCCATATTCAAATAGTCTCCATCACACTGAAGTAACATAAATCCATCAAGTTGAGTCTTTTGACGCCGCCAGCCGCAGACGTCGACGCCGGCACGCCCACGTTCGTTGCCACGGCAACGGAGAATCCGGCGTCGACCGGTGCTTCCATGGCAACGCGCCCGCCAACAAACTAATCAGTTATAGCGCAGCAAACACAATATATAGGTATATCAGCTACAGTAACAGCTTGTTTCCCCTTGCCCCCGCCGACCGAAGTCGACTTCTCGCTCTTGCCGCCCGTTCTCCCGGTAGGTATGTGATTATCCTCCCCTTCTCTCGTTTGTTTACACTCGTATGCCCACCGTTTCCACCTAGTTACATTATCATTGTACCTCCGTAGTCTGTCCCGTCCCGTCCCGGCGCCCTCGGTGGTCGGTACCCCCGGCGTAAACTTGGTACACTCCGTACACGCAGTACCCCCCGTACACTCGGCGTACACTTGGCGTACACTTGGTACACTCCGATAAACTTGGTACACGCGGTACACTCGGCGTAAACTGAGTACACCCCGTAAACTCGGCGTACACTTGGTACACTGCGGTACACCCAGTCCACTGCGGTACAAGTAGCGCGGCAGGACAGCAGGCACCGGCACCACGCGGCGTATTGAGCCCTCCTGCCGCGGGAGAGGCGCAGAGGTCGGTTCGTGGCGCCCAGAGCCGCGCTCCAGTAGATCGACACACATTCACGTGGGTCGCGCTGCCGAGGCTGCCCTGCCCTCTCGCACGTTCGCACGGGGCACCACTCCGGCAGCGGACCTGCAGCTGTCGAGATGCACACCGCTGTGGCTGGCTTCGTGCACCCTGTCTCCTGGCATAGCTTGTCACCAGGTAAGTGGCATCGGTCACCGCGTAAGTGACATTGGTCACTTAAACGCAGGTGACAACCTCAAGCGAGGCACGGAGACTTCGCTTCACGAAGATAGTATGGTTGGGAGCCATGCCGTCGCGGGCAGCACCAAGTCCCGACATCCACACCACGCGGCCCGCCACGGAAGGCCGGTGCATGGCGCGGCCGGGCGGCGGTTCGCAGTCCCAGGCGCCGCCACTGCTACCTGTCGACCGCTGCCGGAACTTGCACCTACGACAGGAACGGGTTGGCGGCGCTGACGGGCGCCACCCACGGGTCGGCGGTCGGCTGCTGCGTCGTCTCTTCTGCGGGGAGCGAATGCACAGTTGTGTTATGGCAGGTCGGGTCACACTGCACAGCTTGCAGCAACAGACACAGACACACAAAGGATATCACCAACTGTGAGACGGGCACGTCGCACAGCTTGCAGCGAAATAAACGCACATCATAGGCTGACTGATATCATGGCAGAGAGATCATGAACGAGTGAAGTTGTTCTCAAAAGCGTGTTGTAAGAGCTGCACTGACGCAAACCTTCTGCGGTTTCACTCAGAATGAATGCAGAGCATTAGGCATCCAGCCTGTGCCACCAATCGCTACGACAGGTTGCCATGGAAACAGACCTCGGATCGCGGCGGGATAGCAACACTAGGCAGGCGCGATAAATCACTGGATAATTCAACTACCGCCCACCGTGATGCTTCACACACGGCGCAGTGACTGGCTGACATACAAGACGAAAGCGCGCGACATTTTCATAACTTCAGCAGCCTGTACCAAAAGGAACCACGTCACGCCATTCAAGCGGGTGCTCGATCGATGCGAATGAGAAATGTGACGTAAAGGTGATATTCTGGCGAATGTTGTGATCCTGCGACAACCCGGCGCCGTGTCGCGCGTCACATGCAACAACGTGCGAATCGACTTTAGCGTGCAATGCTGAACATTACCTATGACAGAATGTGTGACAGAACAAACACAATGTCTGCTATTTTCATAATGCAAAACATGACTTGATTCACTGCTGTATGCAAGTGGAACGCGTCTGCTGTGCATCGTGCGTACAGTAAATCTGCCGTAGACACACGTGCTTGGTGACACCAGACAGAGTGTGCGCACATCTGCCTAGTGGCTCAACATTGCGTCTGTATACAGTTACCTGTTCGACTCTCTCAGTGGTCTGGAGGGGAGGGGACAGGGCACACATTATTGGACAGAAATGGCACTCATCCGGCCGCTCCCAGGAGCGCAGCATTATATAACAGGAGTAAAAAGGCATCTCTAGTCGGCCGGGTAGTACCAACATTATTATCTGGGATTGTGAAGGATTGATCGTTCAGACACGGACGAAAACTTGGTAAATTAATGTATTGCTAGGCTTTGGACAATCAAAAACCTTCTATTGGTAGACAGAGTAGACTTGTCGCTAAATAATAATACAAAATGGACAGTTTTTTCTGTACCTGATATTCTGAACCGGACTATAAGCACGAAGTTTAAAATCAGCACACAATTTATATCTAGCTCACCGCTCGGCGAGCCGCCGGTACCAGCTCACGGCATATTCACTTCACCCGCCACGTCTTCCCTCTTACTTTCCCCTGGCGGTCACTTACCGAACCTACGGTGCCGGATCTGGTTGATAGATGGCGGTGGGGGCGCGGCCGCCTGGAAGGGGTTGGCCGTGGTCGCCGCGCCGGCCGGGGTCCAGCCAAACGGATTGGCTGCGGGCGGAGCACACAGTCAGCCGAGGCGGCACACACTCGCGGCGCGCGGAGACCGCGGCCATTACCATGTTCAGGACTGTGTAGCATGGTGTTCAAGACATCCCAGCATATAATTTATCCAATGATGCTCACCATTATCCGGATATGCATAGCAGTAGTCCAACACGCGGACATCAGTTAGACGACAATAATGATAAACGCATCTTAGGGAATCACGTGATAACGGTATAAAGTAAAAGCTACAGTATGGGTAGTGGGTACACTTGACCTCTGGTCAAGGTCAAGCAGGACTAGCGCGTATCTCCAACAGCCAAGGCTACATCGCGCAAGGTCCGAGTCGAGCGACATTAAACCTGGAAGACGTTTACACGGCAACCTCTTTTCCAACCTCACGCCTAACCCTGCCCCAGAGGCCAACACAAATCACATTTCGCTTCTGAGTAATTCGTCTACAGAAAACACGACACTATCCCACCATTTCCACCGCGTGCCGAGACCCCTCAGCACGAACCCTGGACGGCCGGCGGCGGCGGCGGCGGCGCGGCTCCTGACGGGGCGCCGATCAGATTATCCAGGTTGACAAGGCCCGAATTCTCTCCGAGGAACGAGTGCGGCGACTTGGAGGTGGGGGGATGCCGGGCAGCGGACGCGCCGCTGACTGGAGAGGGAGTGAGGGTCACTCCCAACTCCGTCATATCCCACGGAGAGCTGGTGGTGCCGCCTGTCGGGGGGGGGGGGGGGAGGTTAGGAAGCGACGCTAACACGGGAGAGGTCAGAAAGCGACGCCTCAAACAGGCAGGGGAGAGCTGGAGAGGTGAACTGGGGAGTGTAGTGCAGTACAGGGTACTATAGTACAGTGCAGTGTAGGGTAGTGTAGTACAGGGTAGTGTAGTGCAGGGTAGTGTAGTGCAGGGTAGTGTAGTGCAGGGTAGTGTAGTGCAGTGCAGGGTAGTGTAGTGCAGGGTAGTGTAGTGCAGGGTAGTGTAGTGCAGGGTAGTGTAGTGCAGGGTAGTGTAGTGCAGTGCAGGGTAGTGTAGTGCAGGGTAGTGTAGTGCAGGGTAGTGTAGTGCAGGGTAGTGTAGTGCAGGGTAGTGTAGTGCAGGGTAGTGTAGTGCAGTGCAGGGTAGTGTAGTGCAGGGTAGTGTAGTGCAGGGTAGTGTAGTGCAGGGTAGTGTAGTGCAGGGTAGTGTAGTGCAGTGCAGGGTAGTGTAGTGCAGGGTAGTGTAGTGCAGGGTAGTGTAGTGCAGGGTAGTGTAGTGCAGGGTAGTGCAGTGCAGGGTAGTGTAGTGCAGGGTAGTGCAGTGCATGGTAGTGTAGTGCAGGGTAGTGTAGTGCAGGGTAGTGTAGTGCAGGGTAGTGTAGTGCAGGGTAGTGTAGTGCATGGTAGTGTAGTGCAGGGTAGTGTAGTGCAGGGTAGTGTAGTGCATGGTAGTGTAGTACAGGGTAGTGTAGTGCAGGGTAGTGTAGTGTAGGGTAGTTTAGTACAGTGTAGTGTAGTGCAGGGTAGTGTAGTGTAGGGTAGTTTAGTGCATGGTAGTGTAGTACAGGTTAGTGTAGTACAGTGTAGTGTAGTGCAGGGTAGTGTAGTGTAGGGTAGTTTAGTGCATGGTAGTGTAGTGCAGGGTAGTGTAGTGCAGGTTAGTGTAGTGCATGGTAGTGCAGTACAGGGTAGTGCAGGGTAGTGTAGTGCAGGGTAGTGCAGGATAGTGTAGTACAGGGTAGTTTAGTGTAGTGTAGTGTAGTACAAGGTAGTGTAGTGCAGGGTAGTGTAGTGTAGGGTAGTGTAGTGCAGGGTAGTGTAGTGTAGGGTAGTTTAGTGCATGGTAGTGCAGTGCAGGGTAGTGTAGTACAGGGTAGTGTAGTACAGTGTAGTGTAGGGTAGTGTAGTGCAGGGTAGTGTAGTGCATGGTAGTGTAGTACAGGGTAGTGTAGTGTAGGGTAGTGTAGTGCAGGGTAGTGTAGTGCATGGTAGTGCAGTGCAGGTTAGTGTAGTACAGGATAGTGTAGTACAGGGTAGTGTAGTGCATGGTAGTGTAGTGCAGGGTAGTGTAGTGCATGGTAGTGCAGTGCAGGGTAGTGTAGTACAGGGTAGTTTAGTGCAGGGTAGTGTAGTGCAGGGTAGTGTAGTGTAGGGTAGTGTAGTGCAGGGTAGTGTAGTGCATGGTAGTGCAGTGCAGGTTAGTGTAGTACAGGATAGTGTAGTACAGGGTAGTGTAGTGCATGGTAGTGTAGTGCAGGGTAGTGTAGTGCATGGTAGTGCAGTGCAGGGTAGTGTAGTACAGGGTAGTACAGTGCAGGGTAGTGTAGTGCAGGGTAGTGCAGTGCAGGGTAGTGCAGTGCAGGGTAGTGTAGTGCATGGTAGTGTAGTGCAGGGTAGTGTAGTGCATGGTAGTGCAGTGCATGGTAGTGCAGGGTAGTGCAGTGCAGGGTAGTGCAGTGCAGGGTAGTGCAGTGCAGGGTAGTGCAGTGCAGGGTAGTGTAGTGCATGATAATGTAGTGCATGGTAGTGTAGTGCATGGTAGTGTAGTGCAGGGTAGTGTAGTGCATGGTAGTGTAGTGCAGGGTAGTGCAGTGCAGGTTAGTGTAGTGCATGGTAGTGCAGTACAGGGTAGTGCAGGGTAGTGTAGTGCAGGGTAGTGCAGGATAGTGTAGTACAGGGTAGTTTAGTGTAGTGTAGTGTAGTACAAGGTAGTGTAGTACAGGGTAGTGCAGTGCAGGGTAGTGCAGTGCAGGGTAGTGCAGTGCAGGGTAGTGTAGTGCATGGTAGTGTAGTGCAGGGTAGTGTAGTGCATGGTAGTGTAGTGCAGGGTAGTGCAGTGCAGGGTAGTGCAGTGCAGGGTAGTGTAGTGCATGGTAGTGTAGTGCAGGGTAGTGTAGTGCATGGTAGTGCAGTGCATGGTAGTGCAGGGTAGTGCAGTGCAGGGTAGTGCAGTGCAGGGTAGTGCAGTGCAGGGTAGTGTAGTGCATGATAATGTAGTGCATGGTAGTGTAGTGCATGGTAGTGTAGTGCAGGGTAGTGTAGTGCATGGTAGTGTAGTGCATGGTAGTGTAGTGCAGGATAGTGTAGTACAGGGTAGTTTAGTGTAGTGTAGTGTAGTACAAGGTAGTGTAGTACAGGGTAGTGTAGTGTAGGGTAGTGTAGTGCAGGTTAGTGTAGTGCATGGTAGTGTAGTGCAGGGTAGTGTAGTGCAGGGTAGTTTAGTGTAGTACAGTGTAGTGCAGGGTAGTGTAGTGCAGGGTAGTGTAGTGCAGGGTAGTGTAGTGCATGGTAGTGCAGTGCAGGGTAGTGTAGTACAGGGTAGTGTAGTGCAGGGTAGTGTAGTGTAGTTTAGTGCATGGTAGTGCAGTGCAGGGTAGTGTAGTACAGGGTAGTGCAGGGTAGTGTAGTGCAGGATAGTGTAGTGCATGGTAGTGTAGTGCAGGGTAGTGTAGTGCATGGTAGTGCAGTGCAGGGTAGTGTAGTACAGGGTAGTGTAGTGCAGGTTAGTGTAGTGCAGGGTAGTGTAGTGCATGGTAGTGTAGTGCAGGATAGTGTAGTACAGGGTAGTTTAGTGTAGTGTAGTGTAGTACAAGGTAGTGTAGTACAGGGTAGTACAGTGCAGGGTAGTGTAGTGCAGGGTAGTGCAGGGTAGTGTAGTACAGGGTAGTTTAGTGTAGTGTAGTACAGTGTAGTGCAGGGTAGTGTAGTGCAGGGTAGTGTAGTGCAGGGTAGTGTAGTGCATGGTAGTGTAGGGTAGTGTAGTGTAGTTTAGTGCATGGTAGTGCAGTGCAGGGTAGTGTAGTACAGGGTAGTGCAGGGTAGTGTAGTGCAGTGTAGTGTAGTACAGGGTAGTGCAGTGCAGGGTAGTGTAGTACAGGGTAGTTTAGTGCATGGTAGTGCAGTGCAGGGTAGTGTAGTACAGGGTAGTGCAGTACAGGGTAGTGCAGGGTAGTGCAGTACAGGGTAGTGTAGTGCAGGTTAGTGTAGTGCAGGTTAGTGTAGTGCAGGGTAGTGTAGTGCAGGGTAGTGTAGTGCATGGTAGTGTAGTGCAGGGTAGTGTAGTACAGGGTAGTGTAGTGCAGGGTAGTGTAGTGCAGGATAGTGTAGTACAGGGTAGTTTAGTGCAGGGTAGTGTAGTACAGTGTAGTACAGGGTAGTGTAGTGCATGGTAGTGCAGTGCAGGGTAGTGTAGTACAGGGTAGTGTAGTGCAGGGTAGTGTAGTGCATGGTAGTGCAGTGCAGGGTAGTGCAGGGTAGTGCAGTGCAGGATAGTGTAGTACAGGGTAGTTTAGTGTAGTGTAGTGTAGTACAAGGTAGTGCAGGGTAGTGTAGTGTAGTGCAGGGTAGTGTAGTGTAGTGTAGTGTAGTACAGGGTAGTGTAGTGTAGTGCAGGGTAGTGAAGTGCATGACAATGTAGTGCATGGTAGTACAGGGTAGTGTAGTCCAGGGTAATGCAGGGTAATGTACTGTGGGTAATGTAGTGTGGGTAGTTTAGTGTAGTACAGGGTAGTTTAGTGTAGTACAGGGTAGTTTAGTGTAGTACAGGGTAGTTTAGTGTAGTACAGGGTAGTTTAGTGTAGTACAGGGTAGTTTAGTGCAGTGTAGTTTAGTGTAGTGCAGGGTAATGTAGTGTAATAGTTATCTTCAGGTAGTTGCTGTCCATCCATTTGGGCGGAGACACCTATGTACTGCGCGCTATGGACGACAGCGGTCGTGGCCGAGTGGTTAAGGCGTCTGACTAGAAATCAGATTCCCTCTGGGAGCGTAGGTTCGAGTCCTACCGACCGCGTCACTTTTGGATGATCCCCGACCGACAACTGGTAACGCAGGCAGCACAGAATAACAACCGCAATTTACAATAAAGAGCACACAATATTTTAGAACAAAGAACACACAATATTCACAATACATCCAAAATTGATACTATATTTCGATATCTCACAGACCCGACTTACAAATCTGACAGACTCAAAATATGGACCTTTGTCAGCCAGTCACCATGATTTGAATAATTATGAATATGAAGCTGAACCAGTGACATACAACGTAAGCCGCATATCTCATCCAACGTGACTGCCGCGTGACGCATAACGTGTGCAGCGCGTCACGTCCGGAGTCAGTGTGCGGTACTCACGGGCGGCTCCGTTGGTGGTGGCCGCGGAGGTGGCGCCGCGCTGCGTCAGTTCGGCGAACTCGTCCTCCTCGTGAACTGGCGAGCCGAGCGGAGCCGCCCAGGGGTCCTCGGCGGCGGCAGGGGCGGCGGGGGACGAGAGAGGAACCCACGGGTCCACTGCAGCCGCTGAGATGGGGCACGGTCAGATGGTAAGACGCGGCCATACACAGACAGACACACAGACAGACAGGCACACATACACAGACAGGCACACAGACAGACAGGCACACATACACAGACAGACACACAGACATGCTGATGATGATCGGTGTTTTAGGACGCTCAGACAACGTAGGTCTCTTGGCGCCCAAGACAGACAGACAGGCAGGCAGACACACATATCACTGACTGATACATACGGTAGACACAGCCAGCCAATACGACACGGCCACGTATACTGACAGGTCACCAGCAAATACACCAACACAGCCGACAGGTCCGAAACAGACACCCACGGAGAGCTAGAGAGACACGTTACCAGAGGCCTTCGACAAGCACAGTCGACCTTGGTAAACACGGGAAACTGCCAGTGTGTACAGGGACACATAGATATATAGATACAATGACGACAGTAATTCAACTTATATTATTCACTAAGCTTTCGGTGTCAGGTGGGGCATTCCACGACATTTCGATAAGTCGAAATAACCCTCATCTCTCACTTTGTGTTCAAAATTGGTCTATAGGGTTATCTTGGGTCCTGAATTCAGCTGTGGCAATATTAGCTCGATCTGACCTCAGGTTTGGGAGCTGTAGCCTCGAGCATTTTGGCAAGGTCACGCTGCAGAGGTATGCTTGGAGGTCAAAATAACGCATTTGACTTGGGATATTGCCACCTCCGGAGGATTTCTAAAAAGCAACTTAAATAAATGGTGGGGATCAACAATCATGTATGCTCAAGCTCAAACTTGCTCCTGCAGCACCTAAAGCAGTGTATCGGCAAAGCATTTTTTATTCATTTCAGACTTCAAAACGTTGGTCCCAGCTGTGCGTTGGTCCCACGTTGGTCCCAGCTGTGCTCAGTACTAGATTCATGATGGCCGCTCTCATCCAGTTTGGCTGTGGAATTGGCGCCCGCCCAAAGCCGAAGCGTCCCAATTCGCCGAGACTTGACCTTGAAAAGTCTATCTGTGTTATAAGGTATAGGTCACAACTCCTACGGTCCCAAAGTCGAGCCATAGCAATTCTTGCTGTTTTATTATGAAAGAGGCTAAGGTTGTTGAAAGTATAATTAACTGCATACGCTTTTTGATTTTAAAGTGCACTGACTGAATGGTGATGTTGAGTTTGCAACATTAAAAAGAAAATAACAGTCCGCAAAGAAGTGATTCTAAATAGTGATGTGGCGACTCCAATTTTACGATTGCTTGGCAAGCATGAGTGGTGCAAACGTATTTTTTATCTAATGGGGAGAGTTTCGGGAACCAAATTTTGCAGGTGAAATCGGACACGCTTAATCGTCCGATACACACCAAAAACTCCATATTGGCCGGCGAGGTGGCAATGTCCCTTTAACTAAATATAAAAAATAATCATATGACTGAATTCGCAATGAAACAAATTATATTTCAGAGTTTTTTTTTGCGTGACCTTGAATGACCTTGAAACCGTGACCTCGTGACCTTTTTTCGTTGACCTCGTATGACCCCGGGTACACCTCTGATTTCAATTTTTGACTTTGCAAAATATTGTCAATATATTGCGGAACAACGCAACAAATAAAAAAGGTTCGTTTTTCCTCTAATTTCCATATTTTCCGTCGATATACGTGCGTGTTTTCGAATTACCCCCCAAGGGGGAGGGGTAAAGGGCGAATATCTGCGAATCTATGGGACCGATTTGGGTGGGGTCTTCGCCATTCGATCCGGCGTGGTCCAAAACAGAGACATTTTGAGTTTTATTCACTTTAGTCTAATCTAAGTGGACCAAATTGGACCAAAACCGCCCAAAATCGTTGCCGACGTCTACTCCAAAACTATGGGACCGATTTAGGCGGGGTCTTCACCATTCGATCCGGCGTGGTCTAAGACGGTGCCGTTTTGAGTTTTATTAATTTTGGTTTAATTTAAGTGGACCAAATTGGACCAAAACCGCCAAGAATTGTTGCAGACGCCGTCATACTCCGAACCTATGGGACCGATTTGGGCGGGGTTTTCACCATTCAATCCGGCGTGGTCTAAACGGTGCCATAATGAGTTGTATCCACTTTGGTCTAATCTAAGTGAACCAAAATTCCAATTTGTTTACCAAAACCACCAAAAATCGTTGCCGACGACGTCATGCTTCGAACCTATGGGACCGATTTGAACGGAGTCTTCACCATTCGATCCGGCTTGGTCTAAACGGTGCCATTTTGAGTTTTATCCGCTTTGGTTCAATCGAAGGGGACAAAATTGGACCAAAACAGCAAAAAAAATAGTTGCCGACAGATGCTCCGAACCTATGGGACCGATTTGGGCGGGCTCTTCGCCTTTCGATCCGTTTTGGACCACGCCGGATAGCTGCGTGGTGTTGCTAGTCACCCTGACAATGTGTATACCAAACATCGGGTCTCTAGCTGCAATGGTAGCTGAGATATCCGCCCGTTACCCCTCCCCTTGGGGGTAATTCGAAAACACGCACGTATATTGGCGGAAAATATGGAAATTAGAGGGAAAACGCACCCGTTTTTATTGTCAGCGCTGTTCCGCAATATATTGACAAGTATTTTGCGAAGTGAAAAATTGAAATCAGAGGTGATCCCAGGGTCACACGTGGTCAACGAAAGAGGTCACGAGGTCACGAGGTCACGGTTTCAAGGTCATTCAAGGTCACGCAAAAAAGACCAGAAATAGAATCTGTTTCATTGCGAATTCAGCCATATGATTATTTTGTTATATTTAGTTAAGTCAAATGCATTATTTTGGCCTTCAAACATACCTCTGCAGCGTGACCTTGTCAAAATGCCCGAGGCTATAACTAAAAAACCTGACGTCAGATCGCGCTAATATTGCCCCAGCTGAATTCAGGACCCAAGATAACCCTATAGACCAATTTGGAATAAAAAGTGAGCGATGAGGGTTAAAATGTGAGGGAAAAATTATCGAAATGTCGTGGAATGCCCCAGGTACCTTGTTCACTGTGATTGAGTGAAGGAATGTATGTGAACAGTGAACACGGTACTTGCTACCGAAAGCTGTGTGAATATACACAAGTTGAATTACCGTCGTCATTGTATCCATATTTGTCACGGATAACTCTCATATACATATCACCAGCGGGTACACGTGGCGAGCGAAACAGCAACTTTGGCTGCGTCAGCCACACGCTGCCGTACCTACCAGGTTTCAAATCATCTGCTGGATAGATTAAATCGATAAATACAGCCGAATCAAGCAGACAGGACAGAGAAAAGGGGCGACATATGTGATGACAAAGGTGAGGTTTACAGGTTCGACGACGGGGGACAGCAGGGAGGGAGGGGGCAGAAGGGAGGATGAGCGGGGCGAGGAGGTGTGTTCCACGCAGAGAGGACGAACATGAAGGTGTGTGAGGGGGGGGGGGTTGCTGTGCCCACCTGGCGGCGGAGCGGCCATAGTCGTCTCTTCTAGAGGTGCCCACGGGTCCACGGCGGCGGCAGGGCTGGAGATGCCGCTCCATGGGTCGTCCTGCGGGGCAGAGGGCGCAAAGGTCACACTTCGGACACCACCCATAGGTCAGGTCAGGTCCTAGCCGGCGGAGGGGTCACTGATTATCAACACACATCAGCAGAGGTCGTCAGGTCAGGTCCTAGCCGGCGGAGGGTCACTGCTTATCAATAAACATCAGCAGAAGTCACAGTCCGACGCCAAAGGGCAGCGGTGGGTCAGAGGTCAACTCAAAGGTCAGCGAAGAGATCAACTCAAAGGTCATCGCCACTCAACAAGTTATCGTTACTGCGAAACGGATCAGCAGGGGCAGGTGAGATCGGGTCGGTGTTAAATAGGCATGGCAACAAAGACACATGCTATACAGGATGTAATAACCGGTCTGAACTACAGCGGTTGTGACAAAGCTGCTGCAACGCTCAACGTTTGACCGTTCTGGCCAAGAACCAGATTCTTTTATCCACGCACACAGACTGGCCATGCCACAACTTGAGCATCGTTTTCGCTGTGACAAAGACCGGCTATGTCGCGTCTATTCTTTCGCACTAGTACAAATGCCTCAAGTTCGCCAGTTCGTCCAGCCATCCCCAAGTGTCACCAGCATCGATGCCTTTGTTTCATTTTTGTCACCAATGTGACAGCAAGTCACCCCCCCCCCCTCAGTGTTTAGGTGTCCTTTTGTCCCCGGGCTGTCCAGTTCTCGGAGATATGTACCGTATTGCGGCTTAGGAAAACCCATCACACCGGCTTCAAACGGAACTTAGCCGTCTCCAGATGACACAGTGACCTCGTCTACAAAGGCAAAACAGACCAAGTTCAGAGCCTCCCCGCGACGTTTACGTTTATCTGCCTTTGCCCACCAGGTGGTAATGACCTCGTATAACCACCCAAAGGTAAGAGACCAGGTTCAGAGCCTCTCCGCGTCGTTTACGTTTATCTGCCTTTGCCCACCAGGTGGTAATATGACCTCGTATAACCACACAAAGGTAAAACAGACCAAGTTCAGAGCCTCCCGCGTCGTTTACGTTTATCTGCCTTTGCCCACCAGGTGGTAATATGACCTCGTATAACCACACAAAGGTAAAACAGACCAAGTTCAGAACCTCCCCTCGTCGTTTACGTTTATTTGCCTGTCCGTGCCCAGCCGCGGTTAGAACCACACACAAGCAAAACAGACCATGTCCGGTGCCTCTTCACGTCGTTTACGTGCTTCTCCCTTCCCTCTGCACATGCGTGGTTATCGTGGTTGGAAACGAGCTCGCCCAGCGCTGGGCCCCGTGCTCCATTTTGAGCTCTGAAAGTTGACCTCGCGGCATGGCGGAACCGCCCCTATGAGTGCGATTCTGACCTCACGTGCCGCGTGGGGGCGTGTGTGGCGGCTCCGGTGGCAGTGTGCACGTCAATAAGCGACAGCGGAGTGGGGGGTGGGGTAACGACAGAGAAGGTTATGTTTCGCAACCTGTGCTGATGTGCCCTTATAAATCAAAATATAGGATGAGTGCCCTAAAGCTCAAATAAACCAACAATCGCAATACAGGAACTCCCAGTATCGTTCATATTCATATTCATACATCATTCAATCGTTAGACACTAAATTACATATTATTCCATAGGAATATATACTATTGTAATTATATGCTAATTCCATACCTACTATACATTTAATTCCAATATTGTTAGACCCAGTATCGTTAGATTCAACTCATTCAGAGGAGAAAAGGTCCAACTAAAACGTCCAAACGACACTTCCCAATATTGTTAGACCCAGTATCGTTAGATTCAACTCATTCAGAGGAGAAAGGGCCGACTAAAACGCCCAAACGATACTTTTGGAGTAACTATCCCACTAAAACTGCTTGTCACTCTGAGTGGTGAATGCCTGTCGCGCCCGCTGCCAGCCAGTAAGGCAAAGCTGGGGAGAGGGGAAAACTGGACTTACCAAGAGACCTTGACTGGGACTGCGGCTCAGTCGGATCCTGCCGGCCCGCAGTCACTAACCGATCACATCCCAATACTGAACGGGACAGAGACTTAACACCGAACGGGGCGGGGCGAAAACGGGAGTAGGTGCGGCAGGGCCGACTACATTCTAATACTGAACTGGCCGGAGGGGAGGGGGAGGCGGTGGTCAGCCCTACCAACACAAGCCAACAACGGACACCAGTGCCGCCCTGATATCACTCGTGCTGGTGACAATCCGATGAAATGGAGACTGGAAATGCCGTGGGAGGATTCTTCAATCGGCTTGGTGGCTGACTGGGTCCTAAATGTTACCAGATGTATAGTTCTGTAGCTGTGGTGGTTAGTCGGTATTTTGGCCAACTACGTCACGCGGATTTTCTTTAACCCAGCAAAGATGTTCAGAAAGACGTTCAATGCCGATAGGTTATAACCTGATAGATACCCTTCCAAAGTTTCCCTATGATTCACATACTTTGTGACACAATAAATGAAACGCTGAGCTGACAAGTCAACAAAACCAAGACGAAAAATACAGCCCATTCAACATGGAAACGCCTTGAATCGTAAAGCTGAAAACATCGCTGGCATTTAACTACCAATAGCTTTACAAGACGTCATCTTCTGCTTACAGGATAATCTGCTACTAAGTACTTATCCTATGTGGGGGGGGGGGGGGCTTAAGGGCGCGACGACTGCATGGTCAATTTGCTACTTATCCTATGTGGCTACACAAAGTAGCTCATAACTTTAAGATATATTGAAATTACTGTTGCTATAAGAATTTTAGGACACAGCGACACCAGTCATATGTCGTCGGGACGGGAACGGTCCCCCTGTTCCTCGGACGGGACGGGAACGGTCCCCCTGTTCCTCGGTATAGTGGCGACCAGATCACACTTCATGCAAGATACAGTGGACCAGCCAGGGAATCGAACCCCAATCACATGCCGGGACGGGAACGGTCCCCCTGTTCCTCGGTCGGGACGGGAACGGTCCCCCTGGTCCTCGGTATAGTGGCGACCAGATCACACTTTATGCAAGATACAGTGGACCAGCCAGGGAATCGAACCCCAATCACATGTCGGGACGAGAACGGTCCCCCTGTTCCTCGGTCGGGACGGGAACGGTCCCCCTGTTCCTCGGACTGGAACGGTCCCCCTGTTCCTCGGTCGGGACAGGAACGGTCCCCCTGTTCCTCGGACGGGAACGGTCCCCCTGTTCCTCGGACGGGAACGGTTCCCCTGTTCCTCGGAATAGTGGCGACCAGATCACATCGTCGGGACGGGAACTGTCCCCCTGTTCCTCGGTATAGTGGCGACCAGATCACATCGTCGGGACGGGAACGGTCCCCCTGTTCCTCGGACGGGTCGGGAACGGTCCCCCTGTTCCTCGGTATAGTGGCGACCAGATCACACTTTATGCAGGATACAGTGGACCAGCCAGGGAATCGAACCCCAATCACTGGCATATAAAGCAGTGGGCACAGCCATGCGCCAGCGTGCCGCCAGGATTGATGATTATTGAGATGAGTGTGATGATTGTGATGATTGTGACGATGATGATGATTGCGGTTTACGGGCGCACCGACCCAGCCGAACGAAACAGACAACGCTCCGCGGCATATTGCACCAACACACACACATGGGGTCTATCTATGGAATGGATGGCATTGCCACATATAATGACACTGCCAGATGGAAGGGGCGGAGCGGCTGAGGTCACCCGCGGTCAGTCGAAAGCGCACGATCCGCGCCGTTACGTTCCAGTGCCCGCCGGCTCCGGCGGCCCGGGCCTCACACACACAGCGTCACGGCTGGAGAGACGGCACTG
>JAXIVJ010019886.1:0-16810 GCA_036785665.1 Chirona hameri | reverse complement strand
CCCCAACCACCCGTGCCCCTCCCTCCCCCACAAAACAAACACCGTTCTGGATCCGCCAATGCCAAAATGCATACCTATATCTGTCCGACTTAAATCAATGACGTATTGATAAGAATATGACTTGAGTTTATCCTTAGATATTGTCAATAAACACTGATCGATACCCACAATTCCGACAGACACACCCAACTGTAAGATATCTCATCGCGTCTACCTACCCAGTGGACAGCGTACTCTACACACACACATTCCGACAGACACACCAACTGTAAGAGATCTCATCAACGTCTACCAACCCAGTGGACAGCGTACTCTACACAACCCACATTCCGACAGACACACCAACTGTAAGAGATCTCATCACGTCTACCAACCCACTGGACAGCGTACTCTACACCCCACCCATTCCGACAGACACACCAACTGTAAGAGATCTCATCACGTCTACCAACCCAGTGGACAGCGTACTCTACACACACCCATTCCGACAGACACACCCAATGTAAGAGATCTCATCACGTCTACCAACCCAGTGGACAGCGTACTCTACACACACACATTCCGACAGACACACCAACTGTAAGAGATCTCATCACGTCTACCAACCCAGTGGACAGCGTACTCTACACACACACACACAACATTCCGACAGACACACCAACTGTAAGAGATCTCATCACGTCTACCAACCCAGTGGACAGCGTACTCTACACACACAACACACACATTCCGACAGACACACCAACTGTAAGAGATCTCATCACGTCTACCAACCCAGTGGACAGCGTACTCTACACACACACATTCCGACAGACACCACCAACTGTAAGATATCTCATCACGTCTACCAACCCAGTGGACAGCGTACTCTACACACACACATTCCGACAGACACACCAACTGTAAGATATCTCATCACGTCTACCAACCCAGTGGACAGCGTACTCTACACACACACACACACACACACATTCCGACAGACACACCAACTGTAAGAGATCTCATCACGTCTACCAACCCAGTGGACAGCGTACTCTACACACACACACACACTTCCGACAGACACACCAACTGTAAGAGATCTCATCACGTCTATCAACCCAGTGGACAGCGTCTCATACACACACACATTCCGACAGACACACCAACTGTAAGATATCTCATTACGTCTACCAACCCAGTGGACAGCGTACTCTACACACACACATTCCGACAGACACACCAACTGTAAGAGATCTCATCACGTCTACCAACCCAGTGGACAGCGTACTCTACACACACACCCCCATTCCGACAGACACAACCAACTGTAAGAGATCTCATCACGTCTACCAACCCAGTGGACAGCGTACTCTACACACCCACATTCCGACAGACACACCAACTGTAAGAGATCTCATCACGTCTACCAACCAGTGGACAGCGTACTCTACACACACACCACATTCCGACAGACACACCAACTGTAAGAGATCTCATCACGTCTACCAACCCAGTGACAGCGTACTCTACACACCCACATTCCGACAGACACACCAACTGTAAGAGATCTCATCACGTCTACCAACCCAGTGGACAGCGTACTCTACACACTACCCACATTCGACAGACCACACCAACTGTAAGAGATCTCATCACGTCTACCAACCCAGTGGACAGCGTACTCTACACACACACCCCCATTCCGACAGACACACCAACTGTAAGAGATCTCATCACGTTCTACCAACCCAGTGGACAGCGTACTCTACACACACACACATTCCGACAGACACTACCACTGTAGAGATCTCATCACGTCTACCAACCCAGTGGACAGCGTACTCTAACACACACACCCCCATTCCGACAGACACACCCAACTGTAAGAGATCTCATCACGTCTACCAACCCAGTGGACAGCGTACTCTACACACACACATTCCGACAGACACACCAACTGTAAGAGATCTCATCACGTCTACCAACCCAGTGGACAAGCGTACTCTACACACACACCACACACATTCCGACAGACACATCCAACTGTAAGAGATCTCATCACGTCTACCAACCCAGTGGACAGCGTACTCTACACACACACATTCCGACAGACACACCAACTGTAAGAGATCTCATCACGTCTACCAACCCAGTGGACAGCGTACTCTACACACACACATTCCGACAGACACACCAGCTGTAAGAGATCTCATCACGTCTACCAACCCAGTGGACAGCGTACTCTACACACACACATTCCGACAGACAACACACCAACTGTAAGAGATCTCATCACGTCTACCAACCAGTGGACAGCGTACTCTACACACACACATTCGACAGACACACCAACTGTAAGATACCTCATCACGTCTACCACCCAGTGGACAGCGTACTCTACACACCACATTCCGACAGACACACCAACTGTAAGAGATCTCATCACGTCTACCAACCCAGTGGACAGCGTACTCTACACACACAACCAACTGTAAGAGATCTCATCACGTCTATCAACCCAGTGGACAGCGTACTCTACACACACACATTCCGACAGACACACCAACTGTAAGAGATCTCATCACGTCTACCAACCCAGTGGACAGCGTACTCTACACACACACATTCCGACAGACACACCAACTGTAAGATATCTCATCACGTCTATCAACCCACTGGACAGCGTACTCTACACACACACACACATTCCGACAGACACACCAACTGTAAGAGATCTCATCACGTCTACCAACCCAGTGGACAGCGTACTCTACACACACACACACATTCCGACAGACACACACCACTGTAAGAGATCTCATCACGTCTACCAACCCAGTGGACAGCGTACTCTACACACCCACATTCCGACAGACACACCAGCTGTAAGAGATCTCATCACGTCTATCAACCCAGTGGACAGCGTACTCTACACACACACATTCCGACAGACACACCAACTGTAAGAGATCTCATCACGTCTACCAACCCAGTGGACAGCGTACTCTACACACACACACACACACACACACACACACACACACACACACACACACACACACACACACACACACACACACACACACACACACACACACACACACACACACACACACACACACACACACACACACACACACACACACACACACACACACACACACACACACACACACACACACACACACACACACACACACACACACACACACACACACACACACACACACACACACACACACACACACACACACACACACACACACACACACACACACACACACACACACACACACACACACACACACACACACACACACACACACACACACACACACACACACACACACACACACACACACACACACACACACACACACACACACACACACACACACACACACACACACACACACACACACACACACACACACACACACACACACACACACACACACACACACACACACACACACACACACACACACACACACACACACACACACACACACACACACACACACACACACACACACACACACACACACACACACACACACACACACACACACACACACACACACACACACACACACACACACACACACACACACACACACACACACACACACACACACACACACACACACACACACACACACACACACACACACACACACACACACACACACACACACACACACACACACACACACACACACACACACACACACACACACACACACACACACACACACACACACACACACACACACACACACACACACACACACACACACACACACACACACACACACACACACACACACACACACACACACACACACACACACACACACACACACACACACACACACACACACACACACACACACACACACACACACACACACACACACACACACACACACACACACACACACACACACACACACACACACACACACACACACACACACACACACACACACACACACACACACACACACACACACACACACACACACACACACACACACACACACACACACACACACACACACACACACACACACACACACACACACACACACACACACACACACACACACACACACACACACACACACACACACACACACACACACACACACACACACACACACACACACACACACACACACACACACACACACACACACACACACACACACACACACACACACACACACACACACACACACACACACACACCCACATTCCGACAGACACACCAACTCACACAGCACACACACACACACATTCGACAGACACACAACTGTAAGAGATCTCATCACGTCTACCAACCCACTGGACAGCGTACTCTACACACACACACACATTCCGACAGACACACCAACTGTAAGAGATCTCATCACGTCTACCAACCCAGTGGACAGCGTACTCTACACACACACACACATTCCGACAGACACACCAACTGTAAGAGATCTCATCACGTCTACCAACCCAGTGGACAGCGTACTCTACACACACACACACACACACACACGACACACACACACACACACACACACACACACACACACACACACACACACACACACACACACACACACACACACACACACACACACACACACACACACACACACACACACACACACACACACACACACACACACACACACACACCACACACATTCCGACAGACACACCAGCTGTAAGAGATCTCATCACGTCTACCAACCCAGTGGACAGCGTACTCTACACACCCACATTCCGACAGACACACCAACTGTAAGAGATCTCATCACGTCTACCAACCCACTGGACAGCGTACTCTACACACACACATTCCGACAGACACACCAACTGTAAGAGATCTCATCACGTCTACCAACCCAGTGGACAGCGTACTCTACACACACACATTCCGACAGACACACCAACTGTAAGAGATCTCATCACGTCTACCAACCCACTGGACAGCGTACTCTACACACACACATTCCGACAGACACACCAACTGTAAGAGATCTCATCACGTCTATCAACCCAGTGGACAGCGTACTCTACACACACACATTCCGACAGACACACCAACTGTAAGAGATCTCATCACGTCTATCAACCCAGTGGACAGCGTACTCTACACACACACACACACACATTCTGACAGACACACCAACTGTAAGAGATCTCATCACGTCTACCAACCCAGTGGACAGCGTACTCTACACACACACATTCCGACAGACACACCAACTGTTAGATATCTCATCACGTCTACCAACCCAGTGGACAGCGTACTCTACACACACACATTCCGACAGACACACCAACTGTAAGAGATCTCATCGCGTCAACCAACCCAGTGGACAGCGTACTCTACACACACACACATTCCGACAGACACACCAACTGTAAGAGATCTCATCACGTCTACCAACCCAGTGGACAGCGTACTCTACACACACACACACACATTCTGACAGACACACCAACTGTAAGAGATCTCATCACGTCTACCAACCCAGTGGACAGCGTACTCTACACACACACACATTCCGACAGACACACCAACTGTAAGAGATCTCATCACGTCTACCAACCCAGTGGACAGCGTACTCTACACACACACATTCCGACAGACACACCAACTGTAAGATATCTCATTACGTCTACCAACCCAGTGGACAGCGTACTCTACACACACACACACACATTCTGACAGACACACCAACTGTAAGAGATCTCATCACGTCTACCAACCCAGTGGACAGCGTACTCTACACACACACATTCCGACAGACACACCAACTGTAAGAGATCTCATCACGTCTATCAACCCAGTGGACAGCGTACTCTACACACACACATTCCGACAGACACACCAACTGTAAGATATCTCATCACGTCTACCAACCCAGTGGACAGCGTACTCTACACACACACATTCCGACAGACACACCAACTGTAAGAGATCTCATCACGTCTACCAACCCAGTGGACAGCGTACTCTACACACACACACACACATTCTGACAGACACACCAACTGTAAGAGATCTCATCACGTCTACCAACCCAGTGGACAGCGTACTCTACACACACACATTCCGACAGACACACCAACTGTAAGATATCTCATTACGTCTACCAACCCAGTGGACAGCGTACTCTACACACACACATTCCGACAGACACACCAACTGTAAGAGATCTCATCACGTCTACCAACCCAGTGGACAGCGTACTCTACACACACACATTCCGACAGACACACCAACTGTAAGAGATCTCATCACGTCTACCAACCCAGTGGACAGTGTACTCTACACACACACATTCCGACAGACACACCAACTGTAAGAGATCTCATCACGTCTACCAACCCAGTGGACAGCGTACTCTACACACCCACATTCCGACAGACACACCAACTGTAAGAGATCTCATCACGTCTACCAACCCAGTGGACAGCGTACTCTACACACACACACACATTCCGACAGACACACCAACTGTAAGAGATCTCATCACGTCTACCAACCCACTGGACAGCGTACTCTACACACACACACACACATTCTGACAGACACACCAACTGTAAGAGATCTCATCACGTCTACCAACCCAGTGGACAGCGTACTCTACACACCCCCATTCCGACAGACACACCAACTGTAAGAGATCTCATCACGTCTACCAACCCAGTGGACAGCGTACTCTACACACACACATTCCGACAGACACACCAACTGTAAGAGATCTCATCACGTCTACCAACCCAGTGGACAGCGTACTCTACACACACACATTCCGACAGACACACCAACTGTAAGAGATCTCATCACGTCTACCAACCCACTGGACAGCGTACTCTACACACACACATTCCGACAGACACACCAACTGTAAGAGATCTCATCACGTCTACCAACCCAGTGGACAGCCAGCGTACTCTGAAGCACCAACAACAGTCCACAGACAGCACTCACGTCAATATATCCCCGGTCAACAACAGTCAACAACAGTCAGCAACAGTCAACAGTCCACAGACAGCGCTCACGTCAATATATCCCCGGTCAACAACAGTCAACAACAGTCAGCAACAGTCAACAGTCCACAGACAGCACTCACGTCAATATATCCCCGGTCAACAACAGTCAACAACAGTCAGCAACAGTCAACAGTCCACAGACAGCACTCACGTCAATATATCCCCGGTCAACAACAGTCAACAACAGTCAGCAACAGTCAACAGTCCACAGACAGCACTCCGTCAATATATCCCCCGTCACACTGCCCTCCAAGCCACGCGCGACAATTCACAACTCTGGCTCGAAACTCTTCCTTTCCGCAAGCCTTTATCTCACACAAAGAGTGGCTACTACGCTCTCCGGCTGCGTTTTTTTTTCTTCTCAGTTCACCACCTACCTGTCCGGTCGGAGCGTAGCGTCTCGGTGCGTGTGTAGCTTCCTGGAGCTTCTCGGCGGAGCTTCCCGGCGGCGGCCGATTCCACCTGGCTGACACCGCCGCACGGGCTGTGTAGCTCACCACCGGAGCTGTGATCTCACCACCGCAGCTGTGTGTCTCACTTCCTTCTTACAGCTCGGCGGCGACTGGGTCGTCGGACCGGGCCGGCCGCCGGGACGGCAGGGAACCGAGCCAACTCGCGAGCCGGCCCTCCGCAGCCGCCCGCGCCGGGTAAAAATAGCCTCAGGCCGACCCGGAGCTGGCGCCGACTCCTGTGGCGGACATGCACACCTCTCCTGAACTCGGCACTACCTGCCGGCGTCCTCTGACACACCTGACGGCACTACCCGCCGCAATCCCGGCACTACCCCAGCGCTACCTTCTGGTGTCCCCCGGTACTGTCCGCCGCCTGCCGGCACTACCCCAGCACTACCTGCCGGCACCTGCCGATACTACCCGGCGGCACTATCCGCCCCAATACGTCCATCCCCGGTACTGTCCGCCGCCTCCCGGCACCACTCCGCTCCCCTCCCCTCCAATGACCCCATGACGGGTCATACAGCTGACCGGCTGGCCTGGATACTTCACGGCCCCGCTACAGCACGCGCACGGTTGCCGCGACCAGCCGTGCAGCTGCCCTAGTGACCCAGAGGCAGACCCACACGCTCACACGCTCACACGCTCACACCCTCACACGCTCACACGCTCACACGCTCAAACGCTCAAACGCTCAAACGCTCAAACGCTCAAACGCTCAAACGCTCACACGCTCACACGCTCACACGCTCAAACGCTCACATGCTCACACGCTCACACGCTCACACGCTCACACGCTCACACGCTCACACGCTCACACGCTCACACGCCCAAACGCTCACACGCTCACACGCTCACACGCTCACACGCTCAAACGCTCACATCCTCACACGCTCACACACTCACACGTTCACACACTCACACGCTCAAACGCTCAAACGCTCAAACGCTCAAACGCCCAAGCGCTCACACGCTCACACGCCCAAACGCTCACACGCTCACACGCCCACACGCTCACACGCTCTCACGCTCTCACGCTCTCACGCTCACACGCTCAAACGCTCACAAGCTCACACGCTCACACGCTCACACGCTCACCCGCTCACACGCTCACACGCTCACACGCTCAAACGCTCACACGCTCAAACGCTCAAACGCTCAAACGCTCAAACGTTCACACGTTCACACGCTCACACGCTCAAACGCTCACACGCTCAAACGCTCACACGCTCACATGCTCACACGCTCACACGCTCACACGCTCACACGCTCACACGCTCACACACTCACACGCTCACACGCTCACACGCTCAAATGCTCAAACGCTCAAACGCTCACACGCTCACACACTCACACGCTCAAACGCTCAAACCCTCACACGCTCACATGATCACACCCTCACACGCTCACACGCTCACACGCTCACACGCTCACACGCTCACACGCTCATACGCTCACACGCTCAAACGCTCAAACGCTCACACGCTCACACGCTCACACGCTCAAACGTTCACACGCTCACATGCTCACACGCTCACACGCTCACACGCTCACACGCTCACACGCTCACACGCTCAAACGCTCACACGCGCCGGGCCCCTTTCAGATCTGCAGAGTCAGATGTGACTTCACCGAGCAGCTGCAGATGCAGTAACCTGACAGTAAAAGAGCTGGCAGTAAAACAGTTCACTAAAACAATGCACGGTGAATGTGTTTTATATTTGACTCTTTGAAATGTACATCATTATAATAAGTAGGTCAAAGAAGTTTAAACGATCAGTCTCCCTACCATAATGTAGGCGACAGTCGTGAGAGTATATCAGAGAATGCAGAATGAGAATGAGAGAATGCAGAATGAGAATGAGAGAATGCAGAATGAGAATGAGAGAATGCAGAATGAGAATGAGAGAATGCAGAATGAGAATGAGAGAATGCAGAATGAGAATGAGAGAATGCAGTCGTGAGAATGCAGAATGAGAATGAGAGAATGCAGTCTTGAGAATGCAGAATGAGAATGAGAGAATGCAGTCGTGAGAATGCAGAATGAGAATGAGAGAATGCAGAATGAGAATGAGAGAATGCAGTCGTGAGAATGCAGAATGCATGAATGCAACAAAGCCCTTGAGCGAACCAACTCTTAACTTTTTGTGTGTACTTGCTCCACCCTAAGACACTTTTTTTGCCGCGCCTTTCACCTTTCGCCTCCAGGAAACACCTTTCCACCTCCAGGAAGGGCGAAAAAACGTGTCTCTGTTAAATCTGTAGCCCAAACAACGCTGAACATTATCCGTATCATAGCTGTCATGACACATGACACATGACACACATGACACATGTCAAATAGTGTCATAGCTGTTAACACGCTATATTTTTTCGGGAGAAGCAAAGCTCTTCCCGACAAGCCTCTGACCCGTTTAACCATCGACCAGTCGACCATTCGACCCGTTAACCCGTTAACCCGTTGAATCCTGTGCAGGTGTCTGTTAAAGTGCACCCATTATACGAGAAATGTCTATATTGTGGGCTTGTGTCATAACTCATATAGTCAATGCAATTCAGTTTTGTAATATTATTTGTGAACAAAAGTTGAACACATATACAGCATATTACTGATAACTTAAACTGATCTGGAAATTATATACGTGCTCTGATTATCATCCCTTGATAGACACTTAACACTTGTCAAAACATTGGAACATACTCAGTAACAGAAAGTAATGAACCTCGAAGAATTGACCGGCTGAAATCTGACGGAAGTCGGCCTGCTGGCTGCTGAAAGTGCTGAGCTGAGCCGCAGCTGAACCGTACAGATTCGCGTGCCAAAACCAGCTCCAGTCCATCTAACCTGGATCACTGGCACGTCACAGGAGACGGCCACGTCCTGACTCAGACAGCGACACTGTAATAATGAAACGAAAGATTAACTCAAGACAGATATAATGCAAATATGAACATATAATATAATTATAACCAGTAAAACGCCTTTTTGGGCGATGACCGAGCGGGCGCGCTCTGGTAAAGCTAGAACAGGTTTGAAATATGAAACGGTACGGGAGCACACGTGCACATTGACTGTGTCCCAATCAGGGGGGTGTCATCCCTATCTCCGTAACGTGTCCACTTCTATTTATGACGTCACCTCATTAGTCAATTCTGGCGCATGTCGTCTGGGGTCGGTTAAAACTGTTTTTCGCAAATAACTTTTTGACAAATATAGATACAGCAATTATTTTGATGTCATCGTGTTCGCCTCGTCAGAACACGTTGATTCATACCAATTGCATGTGGTTTAGGTCAAATCAAAAGTTCATCGAAAGGGCGGGGCTTAGAGCATCAGCTGGTGACCGCCGAACCATAGGGGGACCGTGAACAAGGCCCTGACCTTTGATGATCTCTAGTGACCTCAATATTGATCTGAGTCTAAAATAAATCACACAACTTCGATTCGCCTTGCTTTGAGCTTTCCAACGCTGTCTTTCCCTTTTTCGTAACCTTTTTACTTTTCGAGCTAGACGGTATTTATTTCTCCCAAAATAGCATTAACTGCAATAGCGGAAGAGGCCGGTGCATACAAATGACGTCACGCTCTGACGTCATGATCACCTAGAATCGACGGATGACTCTACCTCCTATATATGGCCTTGGTCCCAATGATGAGTAAAACGTTTAATAGTTTTACAGTGGTTATACACTAGTATGCATAGGAACGTTCAGCTGAATCGGGCAGGTAGTTTCAGAGATATAAAATAGTGGTCCGCACGTGCGCAGTGCACACGTGCATAGTGACTCAAAAGTTCCGCCAAGCGCAAACCTCCTAACAGCCCTTCCTTAGCATGTATGCCAATTTTCACCTCGATAGGTTCAGTAGTTTCCGAGTTCTGAAATACGGTGGCGCACGTGCGCACGTGCACATTGGTGTATGCCTCGGCACGTCTAAAGCAGCTCTAAAAGTCATGTCCTAACCTACATGCAAAATTTCAGCTCAATAGGTCCAGTAGTTTCGAATATATACCAAAGAACCCCGTACGTGCAACTTCCGATTCATCATTTGGAATATTGCTATGATGTCAGTCGGGAGCAGAACACCAAATTTCGCCAGAATCGGCTTAGTAGTTTCTGAGATACATAATAGGGATGTAACCTGACACCCTTATTTCTTCCACGTGGTCACGTGCGCTCAAGCCTTAAGTTTAAATTAGGCATGCAACATATGGGGCATTATTATCTTCTACATACGCCGAATGTGGTCCAGTTTGATGAAGTGATTCTATCATCAGGCGCGATTTTCCTCTAAAATCGGTGAATTGACATGTCCCACTTTTGCGCGTGCCAGTTGCCACGCGCTGTGGTACCACTACTATCAGAACGCACCATACCAAACACGAAATTGATTTAAAGGACCTATCCAATTGTGGAAACCCGATATCAATCGGAACAGTGGTTGCAAAGTTATTAGCTTCCGAAAAGCGTTTGTACGGCCGTGTGGGGCCGGGCCGGGTCGGATCAAATGTAAATTTGTCTAGTAAGTTGACGAGAAACCTCACATGCGCTTCGCGCCCGCTCGGTAATATTATGTAAAGAAGTAGTATAATATATGCGTAATTATATAATTATACCAGTAAAGCGCCTTTTTGGGCGAGGACCGAGCGGGCGCGGTGTGGCAAAAGCGTTTTACTGACCTATTGAATTGTTCATGATCTCCTTTCTAGAATCTGCCAAAAGGAAGCGCTCCTGAGCGATGCACATGCTTCATCGTTACCGAGCGGGCGCGAAGCGCCCGTGAGGTTTCTCGTCAACTTACTAGACACATTTACATTTGACCCGACCCAACACGGCCCGACCTGGCCGTACAGCGCTTTCGGAAGCTAATAACTTTGCAACCACTGCTTCGATTTAAATTGGGTTTTCACTATTGGATAGGACTATCAAATGCATTTTGTTTTTGGTATGGTGCGTTCTGATAGGGGTGGAACTACAGCGCGTGGCGCACGCAAACGTCGACATGAACCAAAATAATTATAGATCAAAAATGGTTTTATTGATCTAAGCATTAATTTATACGATGAAGCATGCAGCGGTCCCTTTTGGCGGATTCGAGAAAGGAGATCATGAACAGCTTAATACAACTTAATTTACCTTTACCAGAGCGCGCCCACCCGGTCATCGCCCAAAAAGGCGTTTTACTGGTATAAAATAATGCTTAGATTAATAAAGCCATTGTTGATGAAGACCGATTTTGGTTCATTTCGACGTTTGCGTGTGCCACGCGCTGTGGTACCACCCCTATCAGAACACACCATACCAAAAACAAAATTGATTTGATGGACCTATCCAATGATGAAAACCCGATCTCAATTGGAGCAGTGGTTGCAAAGTTATTAGCTTTCGAAAATCGTCTTTACGGCCGTGTCAGGCCGGTTCGGGCCTGTTCGGGCCAGTTCGGGCCGGGTCAAATGTAAATTTGTCTAGTAAGTTGATCTCGAATCCCTTTTGGCGGATTCGAGAAAGGAGATCATGAACAGCTTAATACAACTTAATTTACCTTTACCAGAGCGCGCCCACCCGGTCATCGCCCAAAAAGGCGTTTACTGGTATAAAATAATGCTTAGATTAATAAAGCCATTGTTGATGAAGACCGATTTTGGTTCATTTCGACGTTTGCGTGTGCTCGCGCTGTGGTACCACCCCTATCAGAACGCACCATACCAAAAACAAAATTGATTTGATGGACCTATCCAATGATGAAAACCCGATCTCAATTGGAGCAGTGGTTGCAAAGTTATTAGCTTTCGAAAATCGTCTTTACGGCCGTGTCAGGCCGGTTCGGGCCTGTTCGGGCCAGTTCGGGCCGGGTCAAATGTAAATTTGTCTAGTAAGTTGACGAGAAACCTGACGGACGCTTCGCGCCCGCTCGGCAATAAGTAATTAAAACTAAACAGCACTATGCTTAATCTATTAAACCTAACAACTGAGCGATCACAGTATTTAGCACCAGTAACAACACCAGGGGCGTCGCCACCAAATTTCGAGGGGAGGGGCAGTCAGGTGTTTGGGGGCAGCCAGGTTTTTAGAGGGGGGGGGGGGGGCAGCCAGGTGTTTGGCCCCAATCCCATAGGGCTAATGTTCAAATCCTGCTAATCTGGGGGGGGGGGGGGGGGGGCGGAGAGCAATCCGAAGAGCGAACCCATGGGGGCCCGGCTCCCAGCCCCCCCCCCCCCCGCACCAGGTGGCGTGGGGGGCCCGGCTCCCAGCCCCCCCCCCCCCCACGCACCAGGTGGCGACGCCCCCGATCAACACCAGTCTATGGCAATAGGTGCTGAAGGCAAGCTGTTCGCACTGATGGGTAGCCTCCCTTCACAATGTGGCAATATTTCATCATGTATCCTCATTCAAATCAGCACCAACTTCTATGAGACATGATTATTTCTTCTTCACCTTTACAAAAACGGAGCGGCGGGCGGTGGCTGGTCGATTTGTGCCACTGGCGGACGGCCTCTCACCCCGTGCGGACCGACCCAGTGAGAGAGAAGCAGCTGCAGAGAGTGACAGAATTGGCACACCGCCACCACGGCGCGGAAACGGTGATTCAGCCCGCGCCACTAACCACCCAATGAACCGATACGGCCGGCAGATATACTGGAGCAGTACGGAATGATGCCTAGTGAACCGATACCGGCGGCAGATATACCGGAGCAGCACGGAATGTCACACCCAATGAACTGATACCGGCCGGCAGATATACTGGAGCAGTACGGAATGATGCCTAGTGAACCGATACCGGCCGGCAGATATACTGGAGCAGCACGGAATGTCACACCCAATGAACCGATACCGGCCGGCAGATATACTGGAGCAGTACGGAATGATGCCTAGTGAACCGATACCGGCCGGCAGATATACCGGAGCAGCACGGAATGTCACACCCAATGAACTGATACCGGCCGGCAGATATACTGGAGCAGTACGGAATGATGCCTAGTGAACCGATACGGCCGGCAGATATACTGGAGCAGCACGGAATGTCACACCCAATGAACTGATACCGGCCGGCAGATATACTGGAGCAGCACGGAATGTCCACACCCAATGAACCGATACCGGCCGGCAGATATACCGGAGCAGTACGGAATGTCACACCCAATGAACCGATACCGGCCGGCAGATATACCGGAGCAGCACGGAATGATGCCTAGTGAACCGATACCGGCCGCAGATATACTGGAGCAGCACGGAATGTCACACCCAATGAACCGATACCGGCCGGCAGATATACGGAGCAGCACGGAATGTCACACCCAATGAACCGATACCGGCCGGCAGATATACCGGAGCAGTACGGAATGTCACACCCAATGAACCGATACCGGCCGGCAGATATACTGAGCAGCACGGGAATGTCACACCCAATGAACCGATACCGGCCGGCAGATATACTGGAGCAGCACGGAATGTCACACCCAATGAACCGATACCGGCCGGCAGATATACTGGAGCAGTACGGAATGATGCCTAGTGAACCGATACCGGCCGGCAGATATACCGGAGCAGTACGGAATGTCACACCCAATGAACCGATACCGGCCGGCAGATATACTGGAGGCAGCACGGAATGTCACACCCAATGAACCGATACCGGCCGGCAGATATACTGGAGCAGTACGGAATGATGCCTAGTGAACCGATACCGGCCGGCAGATATACCGGAGCAGTACGGAATGTCACACCCAATGAACCGATACCGGCCGGCAGATATACTGGAGCAGCACGGAATGTCACACCCAATGAACCGATACCGGCCGGCAGATATACCGGAGCAGTACGGAATGTCACACCCAATGAACTGATACCGGCAGGCAGATATACTGGAGCAGCACGGAATGTCACACCCAATGAACCGATACCGGCCGGCAGATATACTGGAGCAGCACGGAATGTCACACCCAATGAACCGATACCGGCCGGCAGATATACTGGAGCAGTACGGAATGCTGCCTAGTGAACCGATACCGGCCGGCAGATATACTGGAGCAGCACGGAATGTCACACCCAATGAACCGATACCGGCCGGCAGATATACCGGAGCAGTACGGAATGTCACACCCAATGAACCGATACCGGCCGGCAGATATACCGGAGCAGTACGGAATGTCACACCCAATGAACTGATACCGGCCGGCAGATATACTGGAGCAGCACGGAATGTCACACCCAATGAACCGATACCGGCCGGCAGATATACCGGAGCAGTACGGAATGTCACACCCAATGAACCGATACCGGCCGGCAGATATACCGGAGCAGTACGGAATGTCACACCCAATGAACTGATACCGGCCGGCAGATATACTGGAGCAGCACGGATGTCACACCCAATGAACCGATACCGGCCGGCAGATATACTGGAGCAGCACGGAATGTCACACCCAATGAACCGATACCGGCCGCAGATATACTGGTGCAGCACGGAATGATGCCTAGTGAACCGATACCGGCCGGCAGATATACTGGAGCAGCACGGAATGTCACACCCAATGAACCGATACCGGCCGGCAGATATACTGGAGCAGCACGGAATGATGCTAGTGAACCGATACCGGCCGGCAGATATACCGGAGCAGCACGGAATGATGCCTAGTGAACCGATACCGGCCGGCAGATATACTGGAGCAGCACGGATGATGCCTAGTGAACCGATACCGGCCGGCAGATATACTGGAGCAGCACGGAATGATGCCTAGTGAACCGATACCGGCCGCAGATATACTGGAGCAGCACGGAATGATGCCTAGTGAACTGATACCGGCCGGCAGATTTATCCGAGCCGTACAGAATGATACTTCCTCAGTTAACCACGTTTACGGAATGTCACCAGAGATCCGATACCAGCCGGCCGAGATAACAGAGCAGCCGCACGCCTAGTGTAGGGAATTAACATGTCTCTTTAACGGCTGCGTGTTTAGTCGTATACCGTAAACTTCTTGCATTCAGACTACCGATAAAAACTTGCCTATTCTTATGGTGGTGTCTCAAAACGATACCGTGCACTATTCTCTAGCCATTCCTTCTCCATCCTTTGGTCACATAGGAAGCTTCAGTACCTACTAAAGAATCTCAAGTATATTGTCGAGTTGCTAACCAGATGGTATCCTTGCTTACGCTCATATGTGTTAATGAAGCGTGGTTACCAACCAATAAACAATCCTTTAAGTGGTTACTCACCCTCAGCTTGGCTACTGTCTACTGATCTCTACTCTTTTGAACATGGGCTCCGCCACAGGGGGGGGAGCCCATGTTCATAATATATATAAGTT
>JAXIVJ010019885.1:5000-16811 GCA_036785665.1 Chirona hameri | reverse complement strand
CGTGTCACGTGCCACACCGTGCGACAATTCCATTCATCGAGACCTTTCGACACGGTCAAGCATTTTGTTCTTGACCTAACCTGTGATGTCATCGGTGACCCCGAGGTCGACAATATTATAGTTTCCCTCGATAAATTTACCAGGGCTATCGAATGCTCGTTTGAATTTTTACATTCGGTCCAGTAGTTCCGGCAATCCGAGGGGAGGGGGGGGGGGAATAGCCCCCCCCCCAGTAAGTCGCGTGTATGAATAGCCCCCCCCCCCCCCCAGTAACTCGCGGGTTAAATATCGATACGGAGCCGGAATCTATTTTCATTGAATGCATCCGAGGGCCCATTAGCATCAATTGAAGCGCAACATCCTCATTATTTGGTTGAAGCGTGGTTCCCTCTAGTTCCCATCACGGTAAACCATGCTTCCCACGTCATTTGATCAAAGTAAGAATGCTTGCGCTATCCTCACTCCGCCTAACCCAGCTTAACCCTATTTGTAACAGGGGGGGGGAGGGTGGGCGGATTCCGCCCCCCCCCCCCCCTTCATGTTTTTCGCAGATATCTCCAGAACGGCTGGAGCAGGCCCATGAAATTTTGGGACTTTTCATAGAATTGAATACTGCATTTGGAGTCAAAATTTTGAGTTCTTAACCTGAACAGAGGCGGTTCCAGGGCACAGTTTTGGGTGGGTTCGGAGGCGACATTTGGCGATAATACGGAAATGCGACCTTCACGGGTTTCTTCCTAACTGCCTCAAGTATGAAAGCGTTACATCGACTTACGGTGATTGCAACAAGTGCAAATTAGTTGATGTTAATGAAATATCATACAAATTGCATGCAGAGGTTAGTTTCAGGGGCTTGAAAGGGGGGGGGGGGGTACCAGGAAGTATTCAATGCTTGGCGGGACCGCCAATAGAGCGATGTAAGGAGACATGTATAGCTATCAAGATGTAAAAGATAGCTTCTGCTTCCTTTATTTGCATAATGTATTACATATAGAGTTTCAGGGGGCGTGTTCAGGCACATGAAAAGGGGGTGACTGGCATAGTGATGACGATATGCCAGCGATAACGGCGCAATAGACGTTTAGCTTATAATGATATATGCACATATGAGGCCAGAAAAGGGAATAAAGTCATTTTTGGCAGAGGCGCGCTCAGGAATGGAAGAAAGGAGGTCATATTATTGCAAGGAAACTAAGAGGCATGGGCGTACAATGACATAACATACTGCAGTTTTCGGATGAAGCACGCACCACAGGGTTACTCTACGAACGATTATAAGATAATAGGCGAGTTCAGGTAGTGGTGAAAAGGGGGGTAAGCAATGTTAATTGAAGTTGTAAGTGAAATAGTCACTGTTGACTAGTTAGTATCATAAAACGGGATAATATACTTATCAAAAGGTCTTGCGCCGCCCTAGTTTGGATCCTGGATACGCCTATGATGAAGTACAACATGCAAAAAGGAACTATCTATGATCAGTAACATATTTATAGTGCTGGGTAGCAACTTGTCTGCGGTTAATATTTTTCCCAATTTTACCCCCCTTTTTCACTAACCTGGTACCGCCTATGGCATAAAATATGATTTATAACTGTTTTTCTAATGTCTCAATAACATACCATTTCATTTATTAAAAAAAAAAAACATCAAAAAATGGTTTTATTACGCATTTACTTCACCCCCCATATTGAGTTACTTCACCCCCATAGGCACACGCCTATGGTTTTGTGAATTTTCAAACGTCACCGTCATATATCAATTTCCGATTCAATCTCGTATCGATTCCTATTAGTTGGGTTAAAATCGGACGATAAACATGAAAGTTATGTTGGGATCAAAAATACCACTAAAATTTGTAGTTTTTGCCCCCCTATCCCAAATTTAGATTTTTTTTTATTATTTATAAATGTAGATCGTGTTGAGGGGAACCAAACACCGTTTCATTTTTGAAAATCGGACGGGTAGATCTCGAGATCTCCGGGGGGGGGGCGGAATCCGCCCCCCCCCCCCTGTTACAAATAGGGGGTAGCCAGGAGCCTGTTACAAATAGGGTTAAGCCAAAGTGTTTGGGTTAAAAGTCTTGGCAAGGACCAGTATATAGGGGGGGGGGGGGGCGTCTAGACGCCCCCTCGAACTCGGCTCGTATGGGACGTAGACACAAACTGAAGTAAGAAAAACATTCGGAAGCTCGTCAAAATCATTTTGAAGCTATGTCGGTCATTTTTTGGCTGAGGTCAAAATTGAGGTCACCAGGGGTCCATCAAAAGTTAGATATTCACAGTTTTAGGACTTCGCTTCGAACACCCCCAAATATCTTGGGAACTATGATAGCTAAGAACAACAAAGACCAGACCAGTCACTGCTGGTGTTCTGTTTCTGTTTCTGTTATGTATGTACTTGTCACATTGTGACGCCAGATAAATATTGATTGATTGATTGATTGATATCGCCAATATTTTTGTCAGAAATGGTAATTGTATACCAATTGATATGGCCTCACCACCTGCGCTCGGCGCAAGCAGAAGCAAACGGGCAATTCCAGGACAGATCACCAAGGCATGGTAACCATACCCTCTCAGATTTCGCTGTAAAATGGTGTATGGGGTTATTCTGGGCGCTGATTTCGATTTTTGAATTTCTACTGTCGTCAGGTTACGTGGTCACAAGATACAGGTCCGCGAAAATTCGGGTCAAGGTCAAACATCCAACTATGTTTGCCATTATATCTCAATGATATAAAAAATACATATCAGGGCAAAACTATATATCTTTAGAGAGAGGAAGAAACAAAGAATATGATTCCATAAAAAGTTACCCCTTTAAGTCAAAATTTGATAATTTTACCTAATGACCTTGATGTCAGGTCAAAGTCAAACTATGTTTGCCTGATTCATTTTAAAAAAAATACACAAAAGTTTGTTCATTGAATTGATAACATGCATGCAAAATGTCGCGTGGAAACTGCAACTCCTTGGGGGTCAACAGGGGTCATATGCCATGACCTCAATTGCCAAGCGAGTTTAAGAATTTCGGTTTTCTCCAAATGTAAGCAATATGGGCATCATTTGAAAGAACCTGTCCTATTGAATACACTTATGGCATTAACCCGCGCCGTGCCGGTGCTCGGTGCCACCTTCGCCGTGCCGGGGGGGGGGGGGGGGGGGGCGTTTAGACGCCCCCTCGAACTCGGCTCGTATGGGACGTAGACAAAAACCGAAGTAAGAAAAAACATTCGCAAGCTCGTCAAAATCATTTTGAAGCTATGTCGGTCATTTTTTTGGCTGAGGTCAAAATTGAGGTGACCAGGGGTCATAAAAAGTTAGATATTCCAGTTTTAGGACTTCGCTTCGAACACCCCCAAATATCTTGGGAGCTATGATAGCTAAGAACAAAAAACAAACAATCGAAAGCTCTGAAAAATTCAATCGCTCTTGTTGTTCTCAACGTTTACCTCAGATCAATAGTTTAGGCTCCAGAGGTCATCAAAGGTCAAAAAGGCAATTGTTTGGCGCAAAACAGGTTTTCGCAAATAGCTTTTTACCTAATAAAGATAAGACAATACTGTTGACGCCATCGTGTTTGTCAAGGCGCTTCGAATCATACTACTGTTGACCAGGTCAGGTCAATTTAAAATTTGACCTCAGATCAAGGTCAAGTGGTGACTCAAGTAGGTCATGTTGCATATTGGGAGACGTGTCTCGACGCGATAAGCACATTGGTATTGGCTTCACTTCTCTATCTTCATTCTATCGAGAGGTATTGACAACAAAGGTGTTGGTGACCTCGGATGACCTCGGCTGACTCTGTAGGGATCACTGAACAAAATTGCACTTGCATCATCAAGAATGACCTATGATAACATGATCCAGAGGCCAGAAGGAATTGGACTGATATTATGCGTATCCTCGGAATAGGAACATTTTAATATTTCCCCATTGACTTATAATGGGGAGGTCACGAAATTGACCCGACCTAAGATCAGCTAAACTTTGCCAGGCCATACAAATGCAAAATTTGAAGCAAAATACAATTTGGCTGAGACCCCAGGCAATGCCGGGTTAAGTGTCACTGGAGCTTGATATTCTTCGCTGATGTATATAGTCGGAAGTTGCTAATTGATCTGTACAAAAATGCCTGCAATCTATCTCTTCCGAAATCTATCCAATCAAAATATTTGGAATGAATTCATATAAGAATGATTTAGGAATTACATTCAGTAATACCGGTAATGACTGAGCTAAGGGCATACGAGCAGGTCTAAGAAAATCCTCATCCGGTCTGAGCAAGCGCTCGGTCGACCTGAGAGATTAGGTGGAGCCTTAAAAAGTTGGTTGGGCAATATCTGATGATTGTTTTTTTTTGCTTCGTTGAGGTGAAAAATACCATTTCAACGTCAGTAAACCTTGCAATCTGATCAGAGTTGGTGGAACTAAACACAAAGTTGGTGGGGCATCTACAATATTGTTGAGGCAGTCGCCCACCATTTAAATAGGGAACTCCGCCCGCGACCGCCACTCGGTAGTCGGTGGCCTCGGCGGCCATAACATTGGCTGATCCACGTGCGCTTCGCATTGCGACGCGATCACAACTCACCGACCTGGAAATGATGTCACACCTTCCCAAAAAGCCTTCCCAATCACCTTTCCTTGTCGCTGATTGGCCAACGCGCCGAGCCGACCACATACATTTCGTATCGCAAAGAACACCACCCTGCTGTTTGAAAGTCGCAGCTGGAGGCACGACACGAGCTGCACAACAATGCACCTGCGGCAAATGGCAACATGTATGTATTTTTTGTCGATGGCAGCCACCGCAGACATGGTACATACAACACGTGCACACCACACTGCACAGTAGGCAGGCACCAGCGGAGCACACGGCGGCTGACAGATAGGCGGACGGCGAACACGGAGCTGGCAGACACGATAGACACCTGGCGGCCAAATGTCACAACTAATGGTTCACGCGATCGCCAGCAGAGTATAGAGACTTAGCACGAAGAACGTAAAGAAAAGCAGTTGAGCACGGTGCTATACCTTCGGACGGATGAATAGCATGAGATGAAGGACAGTGAATATACAAACCGTAGCATTGCGACAACCAGCTTAAATACGAGAGGAATAATGAGTGCACAGCAGCACAGCCGGTGGCACCGGATGTCAAATCTTACTGCCGCACCTATATATGTGTATGCAAATAGTACCTGAGAAATACGTAGAAATAATACTGGAAGTAACACCAAAGTGCTGAGGACAGCACATAATGACATCGTATTGCGCTACCATAACACATACGTTGGCAACGGCGATTGCAATCCTACATGTATGAGGGCTGAAATCTTCCCCGTATTTCCAACATGGAATCTGAGAGAGACAAAGGGTTAAGTGGTGGCGTGCGGACACCACAACATGCAACAACTGAATCCTGTAGCCAGGTAGCAAGTACCATATGAAACAGACACTACCACACTAGCGCCATCTTTGCACGTGCACATATACAACAAACACTGACATACTTGCGCCTTCTTCGCACGTGCACATATAAACAGACACTACCACAGTACCACATTTGCGCATTCCTTACACTTGCGCAGCGGGCATCCCAAGACAAAATATGTCCGTACAAACATCAATGTCAGTATACGAATTGACACCAACCAGCGAAAAGTCAGACAACACCTTCCCGCCAATGGTCAATCGGTTGGTAGAAAACTTAGAATTACTTCATTGAAGTGGAAGCTGATATATTGTTGCTATAAAATGTCACATCTGGCTGTGAGGAGATTTTAAAAATGCCTACGGCTATCTCAGACTAGTTATTGATTCACCTTTTTTTTTAGGAATTCAATCACGATTCATTTTGGAATATCAATGATTCAGTCACCGTTTGATTCATGGATAACCATTTTGAGAAATGATTCTTTCCGATTCAAATAATTTAAACTTTGTTTTGATCAAATCACGTTTGACTCACCATCGAAATAGCTTTGCACAGTCTTTTTGATTCAATCAGTCTTGTTTCTATGCGGGTTTTTATTCAATCATGATTCATGAATAAAAAAAATCCGGCAGTGAATCGATTCTTCTTTGATTCAAGGGATTTTGATTGAACGATTACAATCGATTCAATCAGAATCGAATCAATAACCAGTCTGACGGCTATAGAAAGTTACCGCGCTGCGCCATTACGCCCACGATCCACGAGCTTTATCTGCAATTATTTTCAACCGCTGAAGCCCAACATATCACTTAAGAACATAGGCCCCAGCTCCGATGAGCAGGGGCATTTGAACAACACAACACAGCTCTCGGCTGTCGAGACGCAGACGAAGGCTGTTTAAACCCAGCACACAGCACCTCCCCGCCGAGACACAATATGTCACAAGCTCTGACAGAACATCCGTACACGCGGACACACGCGGACACAGCTGACCTCCAACTGACCCCTGACACACGGTTCGGCGGAGATGTGGCGGCCGGCCGACGGTCTGCGCGCTCTCTATCTCTCTTTCTACACAACACTCTCCTGGTCGGCTCGGGTCCCAGTCCGCACGCCAGTGGTGGTCAGCGCCGGTCGCCGCGGGTTGAACGTGGCGAATGTCATCACCGGGTCAATGTCAGGTGACCTCGTCACCTTGCCGGCACGACCTGACCTGGGCAGGGTCAGCTCGGCGAAGGTGACGCCGCTCTGCAACACCAAGGTCAAGGTCAAGGCCAGGTCAGATAGCATTGTTACAGTCCAGTGCTGTCAGCTGTGATGTATCTGGCCATGAACCCGAATCTCTGATCTCTGACCCGAGTCTCTGTCAGTCGAATATCGAGCCAGGTTAGGTGCTGTAGGTAACATTGCGGCAATCTATAGCATGCAAATGGTAGGAATATAACAAAATGAATAAAATTATACAAAATGCAGAGCCATTTCAGTTATAATACTTAAGAGTAACATATTTGCCGACATTGTCTAAACTAGAAGAACATACTTGCAAGGGTCACTCAAGGCCAGTTTTTGTTTGGAAGTCACACAACTGTACTAAACAAACACTTATTGCATCGTATACACATTATATTTCATATTTTACTTTATATTATATCGTGAATACGACCGAAATGCCAAGGTTCAAGCTCTGACCTAACATGGCACGATGCAATTTTACCTGGTTGGGCCTGCCACTTATCGAGCTGGCATGATGGCTGCTCACCTGCCTATGGCTGGTGCTGCTCACCTGACTATGTTTGGTGCTGCTCACCTGACTGTGTTTGATGCTGCTCACCTGCCTATGGCTGGTGCTGCTCACCTGCCTATGGCTGGTGCTGCTCACCTGACTGTGGCTGGTGCTGCTCACCTGACTGTGTTCGGTGCTGCTCACCTGCCTATGGCTGGTGCTGCTCACCTGACTATGGCTGGTGCTGCACACCTGCCTATGGCTGGTGCTGCTCACCTGACTGTGTTTGGTGCTGCTCACCTGACTGTGTTTGGGGCTGCTCACCTGACTATGGCTGGTGCTGCTCACCTGATTGTGTTTGGTGCTGCTCACCTGACTATGGCTGGTGCTGCTCACCTGATTGTGTTTGGTGCTGCTCACCTGACTATGGCTGGTGCTGCTCACCTGACTATGGCTGGTGCTGCTCACCTGACTATGGCTGGTGCTGCTCACCTGACTATGACTGGTGCTGCTCACCTGACTGTGGCTGGTGCTGCTCACCTGACTATGGCTGGTGCTGCTCACCTGAGTGTGGCTGGTGCTGCTCACCTGACTATGACTGGTGCTGCTCACCTGGCTGTGGCTGGTGCTGCTCACCTGCCTATGGCTGGTGCTGCTCACCTGACTGTGGCTGGTGCTGCTCACCTGACTATGACTGGTGCTGCTCACCTGACTGTGGGTGGTGCTGCTCACCTGGCTGTGTTCGGTGCTGCTCACCTGATTGTGTTTGGTGCTGCTCACCTGACTATGGCTGGTGCTGCTCACCTGATTGTGTTTGGTGCTGCTCACCTGACTGTGGCTGGTGCTGCTCACCTGCCTATGGCTGGTGCTGCTCACCTGACTATGGCTGGTGCTGCTCACCTGACTATGGCTGGTGCTGCTCACCTGACTATGACTGGTGCTGCTCACCTGACTGTGGCTGGTGCTGCATACCTGACTATGGCTGGTGCTGCTCACCTGACTATGGCTGGTGCTGCTCACCTGACTATGGCTGGTGCTGCTCACCTGACTATGGCTGGTGCTGCTCACCTGACTGTGTTTGGTGCTGCTCACCTGACTATGGCTGGTGCTGCTCACCTTACTATGGCTGGTGCTGCTCACCTGACTGTGGCTGGTGCTGCTCACCTGACTGTGTTTGGTGCTGCTCACCTGACTATGGCTGGTGCTGCTCACCTGACTATGGCTGGTGCTGCTCACCTGATTGTGTTTGGTGCTGCTCACCTGATTGTGTTTGGTGCTGCTCACCTGACTGTAGCTGGTGCTGCTCACCTGACTATGGCTGGTGCTGCTCACCTGACTATGGCTGGTGCTGCTCACCTGACTGTGTTCGGTGCTGCTCACCTGCCTATGGCTGGTGCTGCTCACCTGACTGTGTTTGGTGCTGCTCACCTGACTGTGGCTGGTGCTGCTCACCTGACTGTGTTTGGTGCTGCTCACCTGACTATGACTGGTGCTGCTCACCTGATTGTGTTTGGTGCTGCTCACCTGACTGTGGCTGGTGCTGCTCACCTGACTGTGTTTGGTGCTGCTCACCTGACTATGGCTGGTGCTGCTCACCTGACTGTGTTCGGTGCTGCTCACCTGCCTATGGCTGGTGCTGCTCACCTGCCTATGGCTGGTGCTGCTCACCTGACTATGGCTGGTGCTGCTCACCTGACTGTGTTCGGTGCTGCTCACCTGACTGTGTTCGGTGCTGCTCACCTGCCTATGGCTGGTGCTGCTCACCTGACTGTGTTCGGTGCTGCTCACCTGCCTATGGCTGGTGCTGCTCACCTGACTATGGCTGGTGCTGCTCACCTGACTGTGTTCGGTGCTGCTCACCTGACTGTGTTTGGGGCTGCTCACCTGCCTATGGCTGGTGCTGCTCACCTGACTGTGTTTGGTGCTGCTCACCTGACTGTGTTTGGGGCTGCTCACCTGATTGTGTTCGGTGCTGCTCACCTGCCTATGGCTGGTGCTGCTCACCTGACTGTGTTTGGTGCTGCTCACCTGACTATGGCTGGTGCTGCTCACCTGACTGTGTTCGGTGCTGCTCACCTGCCTATGGCTGGTGCTGCTCACCTGACTGTGTTTGGTGCTGCTCACCTGACTGTGGCTGGTGCTGCTCACCTGACTGTGTTTGGTGCTGCTCACCTGCCTATGGCTGGTGCTGCTCACCTGACTGTGTTTGGTGCTGCTCACCTGACTATGTTTGGTGCTGCTCACCTGCCTATGGCTGGTGCTGCTCACCTGCCTATGGCTGGTGCTGCTCACCTGAGTGTGGCTGGTGCTGCTCACCTGACTATGGCTGGTGCTGCTCACGTGACTGTGTTTGGTGCTGCTCACCTGACTATGGCTGGTGCTGCTCACCTGACTGTGTTTGGTGCTGCTCACCTGATTGTGTTCGGTGCTGCTCACCTGATTGTGTTCGGTGCTGCTCACCTGACTATGGCTGGTGCTGCTCACCTGCCTATGGCTGGTGCTGCTCACCTGACTGTGTTTGGTGCTGCTCACCTGACTATGGCTGGTGCTGCTCACCTGCCTATGGCTGGTGCTGCTCACCTGACTGTGGCTGGTGCTGCTCACCTGATTGTGTTCGGTGCTGCTCACCTGACTATGGCTGGTGCTGCTCACCTGACTATGGCTGGTGCTGCTCACCTGACTATGGCTGGTGCTGCTCACCTGACTATGGCTGGTGCTGCTCACCTGCCTATGGCTGGTGCTGCTCACCTGACTGTGTTTGGTGCTGCTCACCTGACTGTGGCTGGTGCTGCTCACCTGAGTGTGGCTGGTGCTGCTCACCTGACTATGGCTGGTGCTGCTCACCTGACTATGGCTGGTGCTGCTCACCTGACTGTGTTTGGTGCTGCTCACCTGAATGGCTAGTGCTGCTCACCTGCCTATGGCTGGTGCTGCTCACCTGACTGTGTTTGGTGCTGCTCACCTGAATGGCTAGTGCTGCTCACCTGCCTATGGCTGGTGCTGCTCACCTGACTGTGTTTGGTGCTGCTCACCTGACTATGGCTGGTGCTGCTCACCTGACTATGGCTGGTGCTGCTCACCTGCCTATGGCTGGTGCTGCTCACCTGACTGTGTTTGGTGCTGCTCACCTGACTGTGTTTGGTGCTGCTCACCTGCCTATGGCTGGTGCTGCTCACCTGACTATGTTTGGTGCTGCTCACCTGACTGTGTTTGATGCTGCTCACCTGCCTATGGCTGGTGCTGCTCACCTGACTGTGGCTGGTGCTGCTCACCTGACTGTGGCTGGTGCTGCTCACCTGACTGTGTTTGGTGCTGCTCACCTGACTATGGCTGGTGCTGCTCACCTGACTATGGCTGGTGCTGCTCACCTGACTATGGCTGGTGCTGCTCACCTGACTGTGTTTGGTGCTGCTCACCTGACTGTGTTTGGTGCTGCTCACCTGACTATGGCTGGTGCTGCTCACCTGACTGTGTTTGGTGCTGCTCACCTGACTATGGCTGGTGCTGCTCACCTGCCTATGGCTGGTGCTGCTCACCTGACTGTGTTTGGTGCTGCTCACCTGACTGTGTTTGGGGCTGCTCACGTGACTGTGTTTGGTGCTGCTCACCTGCCTATGGCTGGTGCTGCTCACCTGACTATGTTTGGTGCTGCTCACCTGACTGTGGCTGGTGCTGCTCACCTGAGTGTGGCTGGTGCTGCTCACCTGACTGTGGCTGGTGCTGCTCACCTGACTGTGTTTGGGGCTGCTCACCTGACTCTGTTTGGTTCTGAGCTGATGACTGACGGGACGGGCTGTCGGCGTAGGTGAGCCTTTGCGTGGTGAACTGACGTTCAGATGATTTAGGAGATGAGATGTTGGCGCCAGGTCATATCCCAAGTCTGCAGGGTTACAAAACCCATTCACATAGCATTCACAATCAGTAATCGTAGTCATATTCATATTTGTTTTGCTAAGATTCAATTTGTAAAACATTGCTTATGCGACAATATCCGCGGCCGAGGCCATTTCATCAAACCATTAACCATTTGATGGGATCAGAAAGTGAAAATTTAGGGTGGACAGCAACCTGATTTATCACACATATATATATATATATATATATATATATATATATATATATACTATATATTATACTATATAATATACATATATATATATATATATATATATATATATATATATATCTATATCTATATCTATATCTATATCTATATCTATATCTATATCTATATCTATATCTATATCTATATCTATATCTATATCTATATCTATATCTATATCTATATCTATATCTATATCTATATCTATATCTATATCTATATCTATATCTATATCTATATCTATATCTATATCTATATCTATATCTATATCTATATCTATATCTATATCTATATCTATATATATATATATATATATATATATATATATATATATATATATATATATATATATATATATATATATATATATATATATATATATATATATATATATATATATATATATATATATATATATATATATATATATATATATATATATATATATATATATATATATATATATATATATATATATATATATATATATATATATATATATATATAATTTGTAACACTATTTTCCCATTCTTTGTTGGCACACTTT
>JAXIVJ010019884.1:0-16816 GCA_036785665.1 Chirona hameri | reverse complement strand
CCAAAGCATTGAAACGTAGCAAATATCTCCAAGGTTCACCTTAAAACAAGTCGACTATCATTACCAGTTGGGTAAAGAGAGACGACGCTGTCGGTTTAGAGGCCCTATTCAAATACACATGGACCTTATTTTTTTACAGATCTCAAAATCAAACGCGAATATCTTTTTGATTAGATCATTGTGGCTTGGCTGTTTTAACTGCTACCATACTTAATTTCAATGCCAAGCCATCAATATGGCTATCTCAACTCAAATATAATGTTAAGGTGGGATAGTCCCTTTAAGGCGATGCCGAAAATAATCAATCGAATATAGGTAATAAATCGGTGTAAATCTCCGCCGTGCGGGTATGCTGGCGACAGGATGGCGGGCCTGTCGCGGTGGCGGCGGCGGCTCGATCTTCACAGATGGGAAAATCCAGCGTGTCTTCGAGCGGCATCGGACGCTGCGAGGCCGTGGCTGGCATAGCAGCACCCGGCGCTGTGTACCTGGTCACCCCCCCCCCCCCCCATTCGACGGTGGGGTTTTCCGAGAATCGGATTTGGGAGCCGGGCCGGTGACCGGTCTGGTTGCTCGCCGGTACGTTTGGAGAGGGTGGACCGATACCAGCTCGGCTCTGGCCGACGATCGGGAACGGCACTGCTTCATGAAGGTTGCGAACCGAAATATATGCCCTTTGCCAATGAAACTGGCGCAAAATATTAGTTACATCATGATACCATTCGCTTCATTTATGCATTACGTTAAAGAGGCTTATTGGTTGGTTATTGGTTGGTTGGTTTATTGGTTTGAAAACCATGACGCCCTGGAAGATGTTTTTACCTGGATCTTTCACATTCAAATGGAAATTCACCTTTTTATCTATTTTTCTGCATTATCTTATGCAACATGTATGGTATCAAATTGATCGAGTCTCAATTTAAAAAAAATGAAATCACAACTTTTTTTTTTATTTCAAAAATATTTTTGGGGAAATTTAAAAAAAGAAAAAACTACATACTTCTTTCGGAGTTCATGATCGGTGTTTTCCCTTTACTATTGGAAGCGCGACATATCTGGCGCTTTTCTTTCAATCTGTTCAACGTTGAATACTCTAAAACATAAATGGCGTAAGTACGCCGAGAAGCGTGACAATGTCTTTGCCAACAAATTGCCGACACTAAATAGGTCGCCGTTGGGTGCATAAGTGAACTTCCAATTTCATTGCCAGTTTCCCATTGTTTGTTGATTTTTTAGGGAAAAAAATGATGATTTTTCATGATAAGCATTTAATTTTCATTCAAGATTACATAATTTGCAAGCATCCTGAACGGGCGCACGGACCTAGTGCTATATACAGCCAGAGACAAAACTATACAAAACTCCTAATGTTGAATATAAATGAACCCATTTTCAAAAATTGAGGGTCGCAACCACTAACTAGGCCGTCGTTGGGTGTATAAGTTAACTGCTAACTGCTATTAACGAAGCCCGGAATGTGATGGCGACCTAAATTCGTTACCAAATACTACGAGTACCGGTCGTTAGAAGCATAGATCGCTTATCAACTTTGACTTGAAATATCTCTCGGTAGGAATTGTTATATGCAAAATGTGAGCAATGTACAGTATATTTTGGCCTATTTGCCTGCCTATTTATTGGACGATATCAAATTAACATATATGTATTATCAGCTTGTTCGTGGTCCTTAAACTTTTCTGTTAGGGACTTGCCTATGCCCTGCCTCCTGTTATTATTTTTTTTAGATAGTGATTTGATACAACATATCTATGAAGCCCTCGTGAAATTGAATGTTCCATCTGCATCTTAGCTCAAAGCCAATATTAGCCTGTTGAACACTGGCAAGTAGAACCTTTTCCTCTGTAGATCGTGTGTTTTATCATCCAAACTATTCCGCTTTGCTTCTTGCTATTGATGACCTGGCTTGACCTGGCCTGATCTGACATGACCCGACTTGTCCTTTGCTGGCTTATCTTGACATACCCTGACATCATTTGACCTGGCCTGGGCTGGCCTTGCCTTGCCTGACATGGTCTGACCTTAACAGACCCAAATGTGCAGCGTGCACCTCGGATGTCACTGAGAATGAAGCCTTTATTACATCAGCCTTAATTAACAAGATATTCATCTGCTGCATAACAGTACAAGGGCCATCCCGCCGTGGACTATCAACCGTCATCTGCTCTTCCTGCTCGTTTGTGATTGTCCGAAATGTTTATCTTCTGGTACAAGTAGGATGTCTTCCTTGTACAAAATACATATTTTTCGATAACATCAAATGGAGTCAAAAACACAGGGCACAAAATACTAGCACTGAATCCCGAAATATATTTGTCGGCGTCTCTGTTTCGTTATCACTGAAAGTGCAGTTAACTAGGGAAGACATGATGACATAGTTGCATCAAAATTTTGTCACCCGTTACCGGGAACTCGGCGACCGTATCTGACCTTCTGGTCAGGATTCGACTGTTCTTGGAGACAGTCCCGGAACATAGCTGGATTGGTTTCCCTGGATGACATCAGGGTGCTTATCAATTAATTACGGATGTGGAGATCAGGCGCCACTAGAATACCGAGGAAGAACGCGTTTGTTTGGGTCGTATTCAAGCCGTTCGCAGTTCTATTGTGTAAGCTTGGTGGTTATGGTTAAGCTTGTTGTGCAGCGTCCCTTTGGGAGATATGTTTGTCGCCTGCTGTATTCACAACAATTAGAAATAGCCTGAAGGAGGAACATCATAGAAACACCGCACCTGGGCAAGGGCATATCGGGTAACGAGCGTGCAAGCCATGTGCAAGCATCCTGCACGGGAACAACGTATTTTTCGGATAGAATTCTGCTGATATAAATTGTGCCGTATATAGGGGAGAGTGGGATGGGTTTCATCGTTTTTAGTTTTTTTTTTACTCCGTTCCTTGCAATATCAACACAGCCTTGCGTCAAATGCCAGCGGCTTCATATGATGTCACACTCTTTACCGTAATAACCGTGCTATGTGCTTCGTCTCATCACATTTGCTCTAAGTACTTGTATGTGCACCAGGCTTACCATTAGGCGTCATTGGGGAGGGGGGGGGGGGGCGACCCGGTGGGAAAAGCCTCGCTCGTAGCGGACCCCGTGACACACTCACTTGTTTGCCCACATTACTGCTGCCATGCCGCGGAGCCGTGCCGATTTTCTCTGTACCATTCGGTTGTACCGATCCCCAGCAGCTGCACTGCCGAGCGAGCTGCGGTGTGTGCTGTTACATATGTGTCGTGTCTGCTGTCCAGTCTGGTATCCGTTCACGGGTCTTATGTTAAAGGGAATAGTACACCTTTAACATTAGTTTTTAACTGAGATAGACAGATTGTCGGGAGTACTGAGAAATCTCCAAATCTGACATTTTTCCTTCCAAAACGACCTAGTTGCTGAGTTTCAACGCAAAAACCGTTGGGTATATTTGGTCATATTTTAAAGGGCCAAATCTTGTGACATTTCGCATATGTCATTAGTATTCCTACCGCACTTAGTTTTCGCTATTTGAACCGACCGTCACCGAAACGCATCATGTGTTCATAAGCTATAAATATTATTGGCCATAACTTTGTCAATTTCCATTGGATTTCCAATTGAAAATAATGCCGCCACTCGTCTTGAAAATGCACATCTTTTGATGGGTGGTTCGTACCTGTAACTGCAATGTTCGCTGCAGTAGAAGCACATCCAGAATGTTGACACGTGACTTCAGGTTTTGAGTATTTAACTTGGTTAATTTTGAACCGATTTCCAATTGAAAATTACCAAAAGATGCTTCGTGAAAATACGCATGTTTTGATGGGTGGCTGGTCGCGGTACTTGCAATATATCGATTAAATTGTGCACATGTTTGTTCTTGCATTACGCTGTCTTGCGGCAAGTTTGTGATGAGCTATACATATTATTGGCCATAACTTTGTCAATTTTCATTGGATTTCCAATTGAAAATAATACCGACACTCGTCTTGAAAAGGCACACCTTTTGATGGGTGGCTCGTACCGGTAGCTGCAATATTCTCCGCAATAGAAGCACATGCACCTGTAACTGCGATTCTTTAGGGATAAATTCTGCGTGTGGTTACAGCTTTTACGAGCGAGCGCGAAGCGCTCGCTCGTCCTTCCGTGGTGTATGGGACAAATCTGATTATGAGCGGCCCGACCCGGCCCGTGGCGACGCTTTTGAGAAGCTCATATCTCTGCAACCGCCCGTCCGATTGACAGGCGGACTTCTTTGCTGAGCAGCCCCATCTAACCTACTCTGTTTGAGACCAGTGCCGGCTCATGTGGGTGACTACCACTGCGCGTGGCGCGTGCCGCGTGAGGGGTGTTGAAAAGTGTTTTCCCGCAATAACTCCGCAACGGCTGGGCAGATTATGTGCAAATTTCGTGGGTGGCTAGGACCCCTCAGCCGCAACTTTCACACAACTCTGGGGTGGGGTGACTCTGCACGTGCGCACGTGCACAGTGCACACCCCTATTCTATATCTCTGGAACGGCTGAGCCGTTTGTGTTCAAATTTGGTGTGTGGTTAGGGACCTCTCGGCCCCCACTTTTCCCGCAAGTCAAAGGTGGGTGCCTTTGCACGTGCGCACGTGCGCACGTGCACAGTGCACACCCCTATTCTATATCTCTGGAACGGCTGAGCCGTTTGTGTTCAAATTTGGTGTGTGGTTAGGGGCCTCTCAGCCCCCACTTTTCCCGCAAGTCAAAGGTGGGTGCCTTTGCACGTGCGCACGTGCGCACCTTTTTTATCTCAGAAACTACTTGCCCGATCGAGTTGAAAATTGAAATTGCCCATACATTTCCTTCGCGCTCGCTCGTGCATCGCCAACTACGGCGCCTTACTGGTAAGTAATTACCTCTTGTCAATTGTGAACCGATTTCCAATTGAAAATTAACAATAGATGCTTAGTGATAAGACGCATTTGTTGATTGGTGGCTGGTCGGCGTTCATGCAATATATCGATTACATTTTGACAAAGTTTGTTTTTCGTTTATGATGAATTAACGCTAAGCTCAACATATTATTGGCTATAACTTTGTCAATTTTCATTGGATTTCCAATGGCAAACATTGTCGACACCCGTCTTGAAAAGGCACACCTTTTGATGGGTGGCTCGACACCGGTAGCTGCAATATTGACTAAACATCCACACATTTATTTACACCCACCACACACTGATGAACACACATTTAAACACATTTGTGGGTAGGTATATCACATGTATTTATGCACATGAACATTATGGGTATGTGTTCACGCAACGAACTTCCAACTCTACTCATACAAGGCCATAGTGTACACATTCACACATTTTCAATCGCGACCAATATACTCGCGAGTCGCGTCCCAGCGAACGAGGTTGTTAGTGCTGCTTACATGTTGTGATTCAAGGATAGACTTTTGCCGGTATGACGTCACAACTCGTTTTGGTGAAGCAAGATTATTGTGACGTCATTTGTATTAATATTAAAAAATCAAATTATGACAAATTGGTACTTTTTTTTCTCGCAAAAACGAATGCCAGAACCGTAATCTGGACACTCTTTTCCATCATTCCACATACTTTTCCCAAGGTGTACTATTCCCTTCAAGGAGACCACGGTAAGCCGCCGTGAGACGCGCGTCTCAGCGGTGGGGCTTCCTCGTCCGGATGATCCGCGGTCCCGTTCCTCTCCTGCATCAGCATCCCACCGGCTCTTTCCGGGATCAGCCGCGCGCCCATCTGTCTGTCTCTGTCTGTCTGTCTGTCTGTCTGTATGTCTGTCTGTCTGTATGTGTGTCTGTCTGTCTGTCTGTCTGTCTGTCTGTCTGTCTGTCTGTCTGTCTGTCTGTCTGTCAGTGTCTGTCTGTTTGTCTGTATCTGTCTGTATATGTCTGTCTGTCTGTCTGTCTGTCTGTCTGTCTGTCTGTCTGTCTGTCTGTCTGTCTGTCTGTCTGTCTGTCTGTCTGTCTGTCTGTCTGTCTGTCTGTCTGTCTGTCTGTCTGTCTGTCTGTCTGTCTGTCTGTCTGTCTGTCTGTCTGTCTGTCTGTCTGTCTGTCTGTCTGTCTGTCTGTCTGTCTGTCTGTCTGTCTGTCTGTCTGTCTGTCTGTCTGTCTGTCTGTCTGTCTGTCTGTCTGTCTGTCTGTCTGTCTGTCTGTCTGTCTGTCTGTCTGTCTGTCTGTCTGTCTGTCTGTCTGTCTGTCTGTATGTCTGTCTGTCTGTCTGTCTGTCTGGCAGTGTCTGTCAGTGTTTGTTTGTCCCTCTGTCTGTCTGTCTGTCTGTCTGTCTGTCTGTCTGTCTGTCTGTCTGTCTGTCTGTCTGTCTGTCTGTCTGTCTGTCTGTCTGTCTGTCTGTCTGTCTGTCTGTCTGTCTGTCTGTCTGTCTGTCTGTCTGTCTGTCTGTATGTCTGTCTGTCTGTCTGTCTGTCTGTCTGTCTGTCTGTCTGTCTGTCTGTCTGTCTGTCTGTCTGTCTGTCTGTCTGTCTGTCTGTCTGTCTGCCTGTGTCTGTCTGTTTGTCTGTGTCCTTGGCGTGCGATCATGAGCACTAGCATGCACCACAATAATGGATACATTAGCCTTGTGGCATTCTTTCATTTATCTTGGCCAAATGAATGCGTCGCAGGTCAGTGATCCTCTATTCTTGGGAATTTCACTTTTTAAAATGAAATGCATTGCACTCCAAAAGTGTTACATTTGATCACGAAATCTGCTATGCTCAGCATTAGACAGCGGAGTAGATAGAGATTAATGGTTTCTATGTGCGGGGTAGTTATGTTTAGCCTTGGACAGACCTCGAAGCTATGCGGAGTAGCTATACATAAACCTCACAGTCTTAGGCTTACATAAACCTCACAGCATGTGCATGGATCTAATCGCATCAATGCGGCCTGTAGTTTCCCTCAATGTTAATGCGTTCATATATATATATATATATATATATATATATATATATATATATATATATATATATATATATATATATATATATATATATATCCACCAGACAATTATATGTGGTTTCCCGGCATATGGGAACAGCAGCATTGCTACATTTTGCACAAAAACGTGTCGGCACCGCTTGTTCCCCTTCCATGAACATGGAACAATCGCTGGTCTGGCGGCGGATACAGCGCTCACAAGTTTAGCATTGATGTGCCTGCCCTTTCATTGATGTTCTGACCCTTTTTCTTTCCCCTTTCTGCCCTTTTATTTCCTGTTTGTGTTGTTCTGTATGTTACAAGTAGAACATAATATTATCAGTTAAACGTGTCATGGATGGCTAAAACCTTGATTCGCAACGAAATGTTGAACTAACTTAAAGGGACTATCCCACCTTAACATTATATTTGAGTTGAGATAGCCATTTTGATGGCTTGGCATTGAAGTTAAGCATGGTAGCAGTTAAAATAACCGCAATGATCCAATCAAAAAGATATTCGAGTTTGATTTTGACATCTGTAAAAAATCAGGCCATGTGTATTTCAATAGGGCCTCTAAACCGACAGCGTCGTCTCTCTTTACCCAACTGATAATGATAGTCGACTTGTTTTAAGGTCAGCCTTGGAATATTTTCGTCTTTCATTTCTCGATCCCGGGTGGTTCGCAATCTAGAGGCTAGCACTATCAGCTGGAGTTGATGCAGCAGTTGGCCGCCAGGGACCGCTAGTGAGCCAAGGTGTTATGACGTTGCATGCAAATGATACCAGTTAAATATTTAGTGGTACCATTTGCTGGCGACGTCAAAACACCCTGGCTCACTAGCGGTCCTTGGCGGCCAACTGCTGCAACAACTCCAGCTGATAGTGCTAGCCAATCTAGACACCGGGTGGTTCGCTTTTTCTGCGCAATAGATGTCGACAAAAAAATGTGCCACACATTTGGCAGCACAAAGGATTTTCCTTTTATAAAAAAAAAATATTCATATGAAGTCACCAACCCACCTTTCCGCTTAAAACTAAAAGTTGAATATCTCCCAAGATAGTCATTTTTCTCGGAAAAAAGTTCACGAACATGTTCAGCTGACCTCGCCTGACATGTAGACATACAATTAAGTGTTATTTGACAACTTTCAAGAAGGTGGGACAGTCCCTTTAAACTAGCGTTTCACTCTTGTTCAAATTGCCATGCTCCGAGAAGAAGAAAAAATGCAAGGTATTAAGCAAAATGTCTCGGCGCACATATGTTCATTCTTCTATACCTTTGACGCATTATATCCCTTCGCTGATCTATACTCCTATATTGTTTAGCTTTTACCGCTTGCTCTAATACACTACACCTTACGACTTCGACCCCTTCACCTAAACAACCTGTCAAACATAGCGGAACAAACGTGAGTATCGTCTGTACGCAACAATAACCCTTCTTTTTATACAAATCATTCACATAGGTAATTGTGAATGGCAAACGCCGTTGAACGTGACCGAGCGCGACATGTTCAGGGACAACCACGAACCGATGATGAAATGTTAACGGTTTTGCACTTGGGGGTTTCCAAGTTAGTGCTCTTTAAAATGGGGAAGTTTACCCTCAATCACTCATGTATACTGATCTTCCGAAACGGTTCGTGATTTCTTGCGATCGAAATCGGTTATATTAGCAACAGGAGCATATGATGTTATATAAACGACCTCAGTAGGTGCGTGGAACATGGGCCGAACATTTTTTTATAGCTTTTACATATATTTCTACCTTTTTTTGTACCCGTTTTTTTTGTACGTTTGATTATCGCGGTTAAATTTCGATTTGATTTAGGCGCTCTTTATATGTGAATTAGACCGTTTGAGATTTGGCAATTTGCATTGCCAGAGATGACTTAAAATAATTTCGCTGCATATGAATCCGCGTGACATTGCGAATCTCCTATATTATGAGCGTTGCTGCCCCAGCGTACAAGATTGTGTGGCAGGGGACTAGTTAGCGCATCGTTTATATCTCTGAAGGCTTTTAAACCTTTGAAGCATTGCTAATTGCCCTTCTAGCAGTTGAAATGTTATGTCCGGTTAGAACAGTGGCTTTAGCGACAGGTCTGTGTAATTTCGGGACATATTTTTACAGAGCCCATGCAATACCTACTTTTTTCGGGATGCTAATGCCATCTACCAGAAGGCATGCATGTGGTCTTCTTGTGACGGCTGACTTGCTGTTTTGGTCATCCTTTCAGGGTGCACGCATTTTGGCTTATATCCTTGACCCTGCACCTACTTGGAATTTCAGCCTTGTGACTTTACCACGTTCCTAAGAAGCTATTTTACGAAATTCCTTTCTCCGTGTGCCTGTTAACTTTTCGTTTGAGGAATATATCCCTTTGTTTTGTTTTCACGCATGGTTTCACCAGTTCCCGAAATATAGAGCCTAGCTCTGGACGGTTTCCATTCTGCGGTTTGGCTCGCGATCACCGCTGCCGAGTCGAGCTGAGCTCAGCTTGGTCATGGCGGGCGCGTCACCAGCGGGAGAGCTGCGGAAGCTGCGGCGGCGACGGTGGCGGCGCGGTCGGCTGTGCTCCGGGCGACTCCCCCTGCGTGACGCCGCGGCGACTCCTCCCTGCGTGACGCCGTGGCGACTCCTCCCTGCGTGACGCCGTGGCGACTCCTCCCTGCGTGACGCCGTGGCGACTCCTCCCTGCGTGACGCCGTGGCGACTCCTCCCTGCGTGACGCCGTGGCGACTCCTCCCTGCGTGACGCCGTGGCGACTCCTCCCTGCGTGACGCCGTGGCGACTCCTCCCTGCGTGACGCCGTGGCGACTCCTCCCTGCGTGACGCCGTGGCGACTCCTCCCTGCGTGACGCCGTGACGACTCCTCCCTGCGTGACGCCGTGACGACTCCTCCCTGCGTGACGCCGTGGCGACTCCTCCCTGCGTGACGCTGTGACGACTCCTCCCGCGTGACGCCCCGCTGGATATCTCGGCTGAGTTCGACCGCTGGCCCGGGTAATCAGCCGACTCTGAGCGGATTCAGCGCCTGGCTGCGGTGCTGCGCCGTGTATGTAATACCCGCGGCCGTTCGGATCGCCAAGGCTGTTCGGCTGGAATTTTCGGCAGATCAAGGGCGAGCGTGGTGCTTTTCGTTTGATTTTTGGGGATGTGGAGGCTTGGTTTGTGACGTAACGTCTCATCGGCTGAGCCGATTTTCGGTGGTGCCCGTCAAGACGATGGCGCTGTGAGTTCATGTGAAGCTGAGCTGAGTGTAAGCCGAGCTCAAGTGTACGAGTTATCCAGGCTTGAACGGAACGCAGTGGTCCGTGTGGGATTAAGGCGGTCATTAATAATACATTGCCATTTCGGCTTACGGCGGCACATTTTCGGCCTATATATCCAAACCGTTTGGACAAACTCGGAATTAAAGTGAAATAAAGACCTTTTGATTTTGTTAGCAACAATTTCTTTGGATACCGTTATCGTATTAAAATGATGTGATCCAAATTGTATAATTAAATAAAATAATTACCTTATTCGAAGTTGGAAGTTTGGAAAAAATTAAAAAGCAAGTACATATTCCGCGCACTGCAAGGGGGGTTGATTTCCCCCCCCCCCTCAGGTTTTTCGCAGATAGCGAAAAAACTGCGGCGCGCAGCGCCGCCGAGTTTTGGCACACCTGTTAGGACATCAATTGCGCACTCTTTGAAAAAAAATGAACCTCGGATCATCTCAGGTCAGGTCACCAGACCAGGTCAAGTGACCCCACCTCCAAAAACGTTTGCAGTTGTGCCAAAGTCAGAGTTTTTCACCGATCAGTTTGAAACTTACAGGGTGTCATGAGGGCATAAGTATTTACAATTTGGTCATCTCTGAATTTTGATATCGGTGACCTAAGGTCAGGTCAATTTCGTGACCTCCCATAATAAGTCAATGGGGAAATATTCAAATGCTTTATATTTCAAGGATATGCATGATATTAGTCCAATTACTTCTGGATCATGTTATTATAGGATATTCTTGATGATCCAAGTGTAAGTTTTGTTCAGTAACCCCTAGGGGTCATTTGAGGTAATCCGAGGTTACCTTCACCTTTTTGTCAATAACTCGCGACATAATGAAGATAGAGTAGTAAAACCGACAGCAATGTGTTTGTCTCGTCGAGACACATCTCCCTATATGCAACATGACTGCTTGGGTCTTGACCTCAGGTCAAGGTCACGTGACATGAAGTCAAATTTTGAAGTTGAGCTAACACGGTCACCATGTATGTCATTCGAAGCGCCTCGAAGAGGCACACACAATGGCGTACACAGTTTTCCGTTATCTGTATTAGGTAAAAAGTTATTAGCGTAAAACGGTTTTGCAAAAAAAGCAGCATTGTTTTCTTTTTTAACCTCTGGAGCCTCAAATATTGATCTGAGATCAAATTTGAGGACACCTCATCGATTGCAAATTGCAATGACTGACGATTGTTTTTTCCGTTTATTTCTAGCTAGCATAGTTTCCGAGATATATGGGAATTTCTGGAGCGAAGTCCTAAACAGGAGGAAAACAAATTGAAAATTTGACATTTGATGACCTCTGGTGACCTCAATTGTGTGTGACCTGACCTAAAACAATACTGAATATTTTCGATAGAACTTGTATCACGCTATCAAACGCCGCTTTCCGCTTGTCGCTACGTTGGGTAGTTTTTGAGATCTCACGGGGGCGGAAATCACCCCCCCCCCCTGCAGTTCGTGTTCGGCGCAAACCCCCTGCAGTGTGCGGGATATACTTCTTAACCCGCCATTGGCTGGGGGGGGGACGCCCCCCCCCAAAAAAAAATGAAATCGGCGCATTTTTGACACATTTCCTGAGATAATGTAAAATCTAAACAAGTTTTACTAAGGAAAGTTTGTTTTAAATCAGTTATCGATGCACAAGCAAGTGAAATCCGATGAGTTTTCAGAATTTTGTGAGACTGGGATTTGCCCCCCCCCCCCCCCCCCCAACCTTCCCAAACCACCCATTCTGGATCCGCCCTTGGTCACGTGACCTTTTGTATGGTGAACGTGCTATAGTAAACAGTAAATAAACCCTCTTGCGGCAGCTTGCTTCTGAGTTCGTAACCGCTATTTTGTCTCAGCCGCGCAGATTACTGCACCATCGAATTTGATGCAGATTCTAAGATAAGAAAGTGATGGACAGTAATGCCGATCAAGTGTACTCGTTATCTGATACAAGTCTCGAAAAACGCCAAAGTCTTAACGCCGATAATTGCTGAAATAATGGATTAAATGAGCATTGAGGTCCCTGTTTTATGTTTTAAACGTGTGTAAAGCTCATACAAGTGCAAAAGAGTGCATTTCCTTTCAGGACGGAAACCCGTGTAATCCCTTTAACGTAGGGAGCTAAATTTTTTTACACAACCCATTTTTTCGATCTGCTCTACAAATCTGCTATATCAGTTCAAAACCCCATGTTAAAGGTGAACCTTTAAGGTTAAGGTGAACCTTGAACTACTTATTCCCTTTAAAGGGAATGTTTCACCTTTCTGAAAGTTGTCAAATATACGCTGGTTGTAGTCGAAAATATGAAGCAAGTGCTGCTGAAAACGATGGTGATTTTGTATATCGAACAGTCACTTAACTTTATACAATTTAAGTTTTAAATTGGGGATGATGATGTCATTATTGAGCTATAGACCGCCGCTGATTGGATGACAAAGTGGGATAGGCTGAAAAGGTCTCTGTCAGCCAATCAGCGGCGGCACTAGCCTAGACCCCATTTTGCAAACTATAAATTGAATTGCTTAAAAACGGCAAAGTTTTGGGGAAAATTACCTTGGTATTTTCGACATTTCAATAACGGCCAAAGATAATGGCCATCTCAGTTCAAAACCAATTCAAAGGTGAAACATTCCCTTTAAGGAGTTCATGATCGGTATTTGTCCATCCACTATTCGAAAGCGACACATTTTGTTTTTCATTCACGCTTTTGTATCAATCTGTTCAACGTTGTTGAATGGGCACTTCTAAACAAATCGCCGACACTAAATAGGTCGCCGTTGGGTGCAAGAGTGATTTCAATTGCCAGTTTTCCAATTATTGTTTTTTTTTGGGGGGGGGGGTTCTTTATCATGATAAGCTAAACCATAGTGTTATATACAGTCAGAGACAAAACTATACAAAACTGCTAATGTTGAAAATAAATGAACCAATTTGCACAAATTGAGGGTCGCAACCAACTAGGCCGCCGTTGGGTGCAAAAGTTAACTGCTAATTTGGTTACCTTTTTATTAAATGGTTGTTAGTTGTAAAGGATGGGCGGGCATATAATCACAACAAGCAGAACGCAAAATATATTTTCCATACCAATGCGTAAAAAAGCAATACGGAAAGAGCCCGGAGTTTGATGGAAACCGAAAAGAGTTTGCAAGTACCGGTCGTTAAAAGTTTGGAACGCTTGTCAAGTTTAACTTGAAATATATCTCGGAAGGAATTTGTATATGCAAAATGCGATGAATTTACATAATATTTTGGCCTCGTCTGTCGATTTAAAGTGCTAACTCCATTTGTGTGGGGAAAGGTCATTATTTCCCTTTAACCCGCGCACCTAAGGGGTTTGCACCGAACACGAACTGCAGGGGGGGGGGGGGGAATTTCAGCCCACCCCGTGAGATCTCGAAAACTACGCTACGTAGCGACAAGCGGAAAACGGAATTTGATAGCTTGATACAAGTTCTATCGAAAGTATTCAATATTTTTGTTTTAGGTCAGGTCAAAATTGAGGTCACCAGAGGTCATCGAAGGTCAACTTTTCTTGTTTTTTTTCTCCTGTTTTAGGACTTCGCTCCAGAAATTCCCATATATCTCGGAAACTATGCTAGTTAGAAACAAACAGAAAAAAAGCAATCGCCAGCCAGTGAAATTTGCAATCGCCAAGGTGTCCTCAAATTTGATCTCAGGTCAATATTTAAGGCTCCAAAGGTAAAAAAAGAAATAAATGCTGCTTTTTTGCCAAACCACTTTTCGCTATTAACTTTTTACGTACTAAAGATAACGGGAAACTGTTTTCGCCATTGTGTTGATCTCGTCAAGGTGCTGCGAATGATATACATGGTGACCTTGTTAAGTAAATTAAAAACAAAAATTGACCTCAGGTCAAGGTCAAGTGGTGACCGAAGTAGAACATGTTGCATATGGGAAGACGTGTCTCGACGAGACAAACACATTGCTGTCTGTTTTACTTCTCTATCTGTATTATGTGGAGAGTTATTGACAAACAAGTGATGGTGACCTCGGATGACCTCAAATGACCCCATAGGGGTCACTGAACAAAACTTACACTTGGATCATCAAGAATATCCTATAATAACATCATCCAGAATTAATTGGACTAATATCATGCATATCCTTGAAATAGGAAGAATTTGTATATTTCCCCATTTACTTATTATGTGGAGGTTACGAAAATTTGATTGACCTGACCTTAGGTCACCGATATTAAAATTCCGAGATAAACGAATTATAAGTACTTATGCCCTCATGACATCCTGTAAGTTCCAAACTGATCGGTGAGAAACTCTGGCTTTGGCACAACTGCAAACATGTTTGGAGGTGAGGTCACTTGACCTGGTCTGGTGACCTGGCCTGAGATGACCCGGGGTTATTTTTTTCTCAAATGTGCGCAATTGATGTCCTAACAGGTGTGCCAAAACCTGGCGGCGCTGCGCGGTGCCATTTTTTCGCTATCTGCGAAAAACATGAGGGGGGGGGGGGGAATCAACCCTCCCCCTGCAGTAGGCGGGTTAAGTATGCGATTTTGTATGTGTACATCACATGTGCAGAGAAAGATTTCCCTCTCGCCTTGCTTCTACAGTCTATGCCGTCTCCCCGAATGCCAAAGTGGCTTATTTTCTGTCCAAAACCTTGACTTCTCACAGGGTTTATTCCAGTCCGTTGTGAGACTGGGCAGCTGACGTGTAGCGGGCGCCGCGTGCCGGCGGAGCGGCTAGCTGCACCCCGGGCGTGCCGACCGCAGTCCTGTGTTGTCTGGGTGCGCGACAAGCCGGGGCGCCGGCGCGGCGCGGCGCCAGGACGTATTCGCTGTCCGGTACATGGTCCCTCCTTCCGTTTCCACGGTTCACCGTTCAACAGCCGTCGTGTCGGCGCTCCCAGTTACAGTGATCAAGAGGTGTGCTTCTCAGAGATTGTGAGACTGCTTCCGGTATTTGACTTGCGGAATAGAAAGAGCAGTTTGGTTGCTCGTTGTTCGTTAATCCATGGAGCTTTGAACTCTGAAACCTTGTCAAAATGTATTAACTTTGTTCGGTTTAATGTGTTCGGCTACACAACATCTCGTATAGCCTGCTTCCAGTTCTTGCTTTCATTGGGGTTGGATTTAAGAAGATCTAAATTGTACTTTGGGGCGCAAACAATATTTGTGAAAATGGCAATGCTGAGTCTGCTACGAAAATGTGATATTTTGATAATATTTATTAACGGCTGAGTACTGTGTTGTTCCAGCACCTACAGCTGGAGGTACTCAGTCATTATGTTTTACGGCTACGGTGCGGTATATAAGTGTTCTGGTTCCGACTGAACTTGTGTTGATTGACTATGAAGAACTTCTCAATTTATGCGAATGGTATCGCTGAGCTAGCTGCCATTCAGTCCTGACAAGACGACGTTCTGTTTCATACAAAATCGCACCGTGAATCGAGCTTGGGTTTGCCGTTATTTACAGTGAAAGCAACTCCACACACCTCCGTTTAGCTTTATTTATGGTTGTCCGTGACACCGAGACACCGAGACACCGATACACCGAGACACCGAGACACCGAGACACCGAGACACCGAGACACCGAGACACCGAGACACCGTGACACCGAGACACCGTGACACCGAGACACCGAGACACCGATACACCGAGACACCGAGACACCGAAACACCGTGACACCGAGACACCGTGACACCGAGATACCGAGCCGTGACACCGAGACACCGAGACACCGAGATACCGAGACACCGAGACACCGAGACACCGAGATACCGAGATACCGTGACACCGAGACACCGAGACACCGAGACACCAAGACACCAAGACACCGAGATACCGAGATACCGAGATACCGAGATACCGTGACACCGACACACCGAGATAACAATATACCGAGACACCGATACACCGAGATACCGATACACCGTGACACCGTGACACCGTGACACCGATACACCGATACACCGAGACACCGAGACACCGTGACACCGAGACACCGAGACACCGAGACACCGAGACACCGATACACCGTGACACCGAGATACCGAGATACCGAGACACCGTGACGCCGAGACACCGAGACACCGAGACACCAAGACACCGAGACACCAAGATACCGAGATACCGACACACCGAGACACCGAGACACCGAGATACCGAGACACCGAGACACCGAGACACCGAGATAACAATATACCGAGACACCGAGACACCGAGACACCGAGGTACCGAGACACCGAGATACCGAGATACCGAGACACCGAGACACCGAGACACCGAGCCGTGACACCGAGACACCGAGCCGTGACCAGCCGTCCGTGACAACCCGCTCGGCAAGCCGGCCTGCTGAGAATGAACACCGTTTTTGGCACTGGCCTAGTTATAACAGCATATAACAGCATGCCTAATCTTTGCCGCATGACATTGTGCTACCCCGCGAGCCTGGCTTTGCATGATATACTCGTATCAGCATCACTTTCCGAGCCCAGCTGGGCACGGCACGGCACGTCTTTACTAACGGTGCATGCTGCAATCATGCTGCCTTTAATACCCGACGTTTGGCGCTATTTCCTGGTGCCTTCAGGATGTGGTGTGCTTTTTGGGCGAGCTGCGTGAGTTATGGGTTCTGTATTTTTG
>JAXIVJ010019883.1:0-16864 GCA_036785665.1 Chirona hameri | reverse complement strand
GGCCGGCAGTACACCTGGTCTGCACAGGTTATCCGCGCGGACAGCTGAGATGGCAAGCTGGCGGTCTAGAACGGGAGCAGGAGGGCCCGGTGGCGGCATCTGGCACACCGCAATCAACTGGAACGGTACGAGTTCAACCAGAAGCCTGGCCACCCCGATGCTACACAGAGCCAGAAGCACGAGACAAAGCAATGACAGAGCTGAGCGTGCCACATATGGTACGCTGCACCCACATTGCTCAACGAAGCTAGTCGACCAGGCGCGCGTGTCAACTCATAGTCAGCGCCAACACCGCCACATGACCACCTGCGCAGGCATCTGCCGAGCGCCACCTGCCCCTTCCAGCGCTTACCAGCACCACACCGCCACACCGACCACCTGAGCAGGCATCTGCCGAGCGCCACCTGCCCCTTCCAGCGGCTGTCTGGCTCGTGTCAGGTGACGACCGTGCTGCGAGACGGTCCCTCCCGAGCGTCCCCGGGTGGTCCTCACGACACCACCAGGGGCCGATATAACCCGATACCACCCACGGCATGAGGCGTACTACTACCGGCGTTGCCTCCTGGATACCCGGAGGAGATGCTACTGAGACACCGATAACAACAACAATATAAGTCTGAGCCCGCACAGAGGCGAAATATCAACGAAAATATACTCAGAATTGTAGAAGCAATTGAATTCAGACTAAGAAAAAACAACATACGTGTCAGGTATTTACCCTAAGAAAGGTTTGCAGAACTGTTTGGTACGATGGTTTTGGAACGGTACATCCACACGTATGTGGTTTTTCGCAACAATAATTTCAAACTTCCTGCAATTGTTAGCAAATTCCGTTGGTTTTCATCATTCGCCTCTCATTACACGGGCCGACACACATGGCGCATGTATTGAAGGGAGACAATCACCTTTTGGATTTTGTTAGCAACAACTTATTTGGCTACCGTTATGGTATTAAAATGTTGTGATCTAAATTTAAGAATTCAATACAATTATTCCCGAATTCAAAGTTGGAAGTTTGGGAAAATTAATGATCGGTATTTTGCCTCCACTATTGGAAAGCGCAACATCTGGCGCTTTTGCATCAATCTGTTCAACGTTGTTGAATGGGAACTTGTAAACAAATCGCCTACACTAAATAGGTCGCCGTAGCTTAGCTTGGCACCGGCCGGCCGGTGCCAAGCTGAACTGCCGATTTCAATTCACTTTTTTCAAATTATTGTTGATTGTTCATATATTTTTTTTTGGCACATATTCGCAAAAGATAGAATGCAGGAAGCATACTGCATACTAGTGATGTCACTTTCAGAAAATTCCTGAAACCTGACGAAACCGATATCAATTTCATGGCAGCTATGCTGACCAAAAACCAAACCGACTTTCCCAACCTGAAAATTACCGATTATTTACCGATTTTAAATATTGTTGTAAGAGGTTGACAAACGAAACTCTGCTGATGTATGCACATTTTTAGAGAAACATGTCTCAGTAATAGTATCAATCAAGGTATCAATGATCAGAATCAAAATTAAATGCATCACATTCTCATTTCGAAAACCTGTAGAACCTGCCCAAATCCCTGGAAAAACGTGGTCAGGCTGATGTATGTCAATGACTTGCTTGACCGATAAAATACCAAGAATTTGCTGTCTGACCGACCAATAACCAATTTGGTATTGGTATTTTTTTTGGTATACCAAAATTTTGGTTACCGAATTACATCACTATTGCATACCTTCATGATAAATACCAATGCATAGAGGCTAATTTACTGAATTCGTTATCGAGTACTTGCTGAGTACCGACCGATATAAGCGAGGATCGCTTATCAGTAGGAAACTGCCAATATCTTTCGGTAGGAATGTTTATATGCAAAAAATGTGATGAATTTATAACATATTTTGGCCTCGTCTATCGATTTCAGGTGCCAACTCCATTTTGTGGAAAAGGGTGATTATCTCCCTTTAATCCTCGCGCGGGTAGGGCAAAATCACTACGTGTTCGGATGGGGGGGGGGGGGGGGTACGACCCCCCTTAGCGTTTCGGCCCTAATTGAGCCAGAGCTTCAATTAAATGACGAGAGGAAGCCGCTGATATCCGATGTTAAGGTCTTGGGTCATTAGGTGACCTCTGAGGTCATGTCAATGATCCACAAGTCCTCAAAATTGAAAATGCGTATAAATTGAATTTTATCGAGTTAGAATCGTGAATGAGCATATCATAATGCTTAATAGGTGCCAAATTCGTAATCAGCGTCACAAAATGTCCTAAAAACTGCAAAATTCCAAAAAGGTCATGTCAGGTCATCTGAGGTCAGTGACCTCGGTTGACCTGTGGATGCGCATGACCCCAATGGAACATATAATTATCTCAAATGGATCTCAAATTTGAAATCAGCGTCACAAATTGTCCTAGACACCGCCAGAAGCCCCCAAAAAATCATATGAGGTCATCGGAGGTCAATGACCTCAATTGACCTCTGAAAAGGTCAATCGAGGTCACAATCTCAGTGGAAACCACAACTGTCACAACTGTCACCTGAAACAGGTCATAGGTCACGGGTCATGTGGGTTAGAAATGCTTTTTTTCTTCAGATTAGGTGTTACATTTTTCAAAAGTAGGGTTACTGAAAGTTGCATCGCAATCGGTTAGAAACTACGCGAGTTATTCCAGAAAAGGGGGGGTGGCATCCACGCCCCCCCCCCCCCACCCGGACGGGGGTTAACGGAGTACTCCTGCCCACACCTAAGTTGAATATTCTGATCCCCGGGATCTGCGGAACACTCAGCGCTCACAGCCTCGGGATAGCCGACAGGCGCTATACAGCTCAGAGCAAGGCTCGCCACTACGTACCGCGAGTCGCAGCACCGGTACATGACGTATATTTTGGCGTGGTGCCCTACGTACCGTAGCACCATTTTAACCAGCGCATTTAACCCTCGCCCTACGGGAGCTTTTTTCACCTTCGCCTTACGAGGGGAGGGGGGGGGGGGGTCCTAAAAAGGCCCCCCTGTTAACTTCCAAACCAAGCAACATAGAGCAACGCGGTAAGAACCAACATGTTGCCTGTCATGTTTGGAATCTAACAGTATGCAATTTTTAGGTTTCGGGTCAACAAGTGACCTTCCAGATCAAGTGAATGACCTCGATCGACCACGTCCAGAACAGCGATTTTGCTCAGTCAGAAAACCTCAAAATGAGAAATTCATAAATGCAAATAAAAAGGCATGTTCCTAGACCAGTTTTGTTTCAGAAATACAGAAAAAAGTAATTATTTATTCGCATCTGTTAAAAAAAAAGTTAAAAAAAGTTCTTGAAAAATGACGTCACGAACTTCTTACACTTAGGGAGCCATCACTCAGTCAAAAATAGATATTTCTTTGAAATTTGGTTTGTGTATTCTCCATACTTAGTTCTCTCACATATATTCCGTTTTATTTTTATCATCTTCGAAAATTTTGATTTTGTGGTGATTTTTCCAAAAAAGTAAGTTTTTGTTCATTTTGGGGGTCAATTTTTTTTTTCTCCCGAGATTGCTATTTTAAAAGAAAAGGGCATTTTATATCTTTGCTTAATTGCGTTTGCAATTTCCTTCACAACTCTGCTTTCTATGATTTTTCAAACATTTATAGTTTTTCCACCAACATGACGTCATCAAAACATAATTATTTCCCAAATTGTTAAACCCATTTCAATGCAATTTTTACAGCCTACGTATACTTGTTGTAAACTTAGCTACTGAATATTTCAACAAGATGTGCCGGATGTCTAAAAAGTTATGCAAGAAAAACCTCAGGGGGGGGGGTCGTTTTATGACTCCCCGTAGGGCGAGGGTTACCCCCCCCCCTGGCTATCGCAGGACCTACGTACCGCGATTCGCAGCCCCAGTGCATGGCGTATATTTTGGCGAGGTGTCCGCGCAGCGTTCTCCGGTTGCGCATCTGTATCCGTCCGATCTGTTCCATCGTGGCGGTGGCCTGCACCAGCGTGGTGTCGCAGGCTGCTTTCCGGGCATCCTGCAATGACACAGAGCGGTATGTCACGCACAGAGCGACACAGAACGGTGTGTCAGAGTGAAACAGAGCGGTGTGTCAGAGTGACACAGAGCGGTGTGACACAACACAGCAGTGTGACACAACGACACAGAGCGGTGTGACACGACACAGAGCGGTGTGACACGAAACAGAGCGGTGTGACGACACAGATAGGTGTGACACAACGACACAGAGCGGTGTGACAACGACACAGATAGGTGTGACACAACGACACAGAGCGGTGTGACACGACACAGAGCGGTGTGACACTCACACACGTGGTATCTGTACAGTGTACACAACAAGCAAGGGTAGTTTCGTGACGAAGGGAGGGCACAGGACGGGAGACCCGAACGGGACCGGTGTTACAGATCAGCGGAATTTTGCTGGTGGGGTGACATCGGGTCAAAGCGCACGTTTCGGGAAAGGTAAGACAAAGGTTTACCGTGACAAGAAGCATCTTAACACATTGCCTTTCCTGTGACCTCAGACAAAACGGTGCATTAAACAGTACACCCAGCATGGCCTCATGACAGAACCAAGGTCGGTGAACGCACCGTGCACGTACTGCCATCATAATAACAAATGCAGGCAACACGACGGTCACCACAGCTTACAGGATGGACCAGAGCACGCATACGTCCTTCCATCACCTGTACAAAGCCACATAACGTAACACCAGATCAGGACTCGAGGTAGACTGCATGACAGCACAGGACAACCGCACAGAACAACAGCACATAACAACACAGAACATCACATAACAGCACATGACAACAGCACAGGACAACACCACAGGACAACAGCACAGAACAACAGCACATAACAACAGCATATAGAACAGCACAGAACAACAACATATAGTACAACAGCACAGAACAACAGCACAGAACAACAGCACAGGACAACAGCACAGGACAACAGCACAGAACAACAGCACGGGACAACAGCACAGAACAACAACATATAGAACAACAGCACAGGACAACAGCACATAACAACATCACAGGACAACAGCACAGGACAACAGCACAGGACAACAGCACAGGACAACAACACAGGACAACAGCACAGAACAACAGCACAGAACAACAGCACGGGACAACAGCACAGAACAACAGCACGGGACAACAGCACATAACAACAGCATATAGAACAACAGCACAGGACAACAGCACAGGACAACAGCACAGGACAACAGCACGGGACAACAGCACAGAACAACAGCACAGAACAACAGCACAGAACAACAGCACATAACAACAGCACAGGACAACATCACAGGACAACAGCACAGGGCAACAGCACATAACAACAGCACAGGACAACAGCACAGAACAACAGCACGGGACAACAGCACAGAACAACAGCACGGGACAACAGCACAGAACAACAGCACGGGACAACAGCACAGAACAACAGCACAGAACAACAGCACGGGACAACAGCATATAGAACAACAGCACAGAACAACAGCACATAACAATAGCATATAGAACAACAGCACAGGACAACAGCACAGGACAACAGCACAGGACAACAGCACGGGACAACAGCACAGAACAACAGCACAGAACAACAGCACAGAACAACAGCACATAACAACAGCATATAGAACAACAGCACAGGACAACAGCACAGGACAACAGCACGGGACAACAGCACAGAACAACAGCACGGGACAACAGCACATAACAACAGCATATATAACAACAGCACAGGACAACAGCACAGGACAACAGCACAGGACAACAGCACGGGACAACAGCACAGAACAACAGCACGGGACAACAGCACATAACAACAGCATATAGAACAACAGCACAGGACAACAGCACAGGACAACATCACGGGACAACAGCACAGAACAACAGCACAGAACAACAGCACAGAACAACAGCACATAACAACAGCACAGGACAACATCACAGGACAACAGCACAGGGCAACAGCACATAGCAACATCACATAACAACAGCACAGGACAACAGCACATAACAACAGCACAGGACAACAGCACAGAACAACAGCACGGGACAACAGCACAGAACAACAGCACGGGACAACAGCACAGAACAACAGCACATAACAACAGCACAGGACAACATCACAGGACAACAGCACATAACAACAGCACAGGACAACAGCACAGAACAACAGCACGGGACAACAGCACAGAACAACAGCACGGGACAACAGCACAGAACAACAGGAACGGGACAACAGCACATAACAACAGCATATAGAACAACAGCACAGGACAACAGCACATAACAACAGCACATAACAACAACACAGGACAAAAGCACAGCACAAGCACCCTCTGCATAACTTTGCGATGTCGACCAGCAACAGCTGCCAACACTTTGAACAGGCGGCGAGTCTACACAGAGCGCGGGCCAAGTAGCAGTTAGTCAACAAGTGACGGGAGCTCAGTGAGCTTCATGGAGCCTATGAACGAGTGGGCGATGGTGATGTTCAGTGCCGACGGAGCTCCGCTGGTAACCGAACAAGTCCGAGCAGTCTGGCAAGTGGCCACAGTGAGCAATGGCCAAGGTCTCAAACATTTCTCGAAGTGGTAATTGTGCTTATCGGCAGCTGACGTTAGAGGTTAGGTTAGAACATCACATAACAGCACATGACAACTGATGACTGTACAACTTTGCGTTCATCCATTAAAATCGGTATGGTATAATTATATACACAAGTGGTATAATTATATACACAATAGACCATAGAAAGGTTCCAAAGCGCTAAATCGCCGGGTAATTCTAAAATATTACCCGCTATTGAATGCTCCCCAATGGCCAGACCCTCCCCACTTGTCGCAGTCACAGTCACGGGTTGCGAATCCGAATCCGTGGCGGCCGCGACGAAAACAGAGTGCATTTCCCTATCCCTCCAGATATTTCTCAGTCGCGAAGCCAGAGCTACTAGAAGTCACTACTCATGAACATCGTGTGGATAAGCCCAGCCAATCCTAACACAAACCGCATTTCAATACCCCGATTTCTCCTCATCAGAAAATGAGCAAAAACTAGCTAAGCAGACAACTTGAATACCTAAGCTGATACTCAGCCATCGCAGCAGCCATCGCAGCAGCCATCGCAGCAGCCATCGCAGCAGCCATCGCAGCAGCCATCGCAGCAGCCATCACAGCAGCCATCGCAGAATCCAGAAAGACCAGCGCTAACGCCAAGCTGTATATCTGTATGTCACGTCACAGATACTACTTTACACATCATCTGCGAGACACCTGGGCCGTTTCAGGACAGATCGACCAGTCGGAGGGTCGTTTTTACACCCTCATCTCTCAGATTAAATCTAAGATTGGGTCTATAGGGTTGTCGTAGGCCCTGAAGACGGCTGTGCAAGTATTTTGCCGCGCCGAGCAGCGGTCACCGAGTTATAGCCTCCGGCAATGTCGAGAGGTCATGCTGCAGGCCTTTCTTTGATGGCTCGTAACTTGTAGTTAGACGACCGGAAACATTAAAAGTGATATATCACTGAACTCGCAATGATGCAGGGAAACTTTTGGCTATCTCAACAAACAAACAAAAAAACAAAAAATGTGACCTTGTGACCTTTTCTAACATGACCTAGCCACCTTTTCACAGTCGAAACCTGTATTTTTGACTCATAGCCAAATTGAGTTTCATCAATTACCTTTCGATATAACAAAAAAGTGTCTATAGCCTATTCAATGACATGCCAAATGCCCCCTTTCAGCCTCGCAAACAAAAAATGTATAGGTAGCGCTGCGAAGGTTATCCATTAATATCTCCGGACTGGGTAAATATATCGAGTTGCGGTCAACGCCAGTGGATTGGATACGTGATTCTGAGCAAGACTTATTTGTATGACTTTGTGACCCGAGGTCAAGGTCAAGGCCATAATTTAGGTCAAACTGGTAAATAATTTCCGTTTGCTGTACGTACGGGATTATACCTATAAGGGTTTTTGTGAGGCTACAAAGGGGCATTTACAGGGAATAGGTCACCTTGAAAGTTGTCTTGAAATTCAACCATACGGTGCATCTTGAGCTCAAAGCAACGAATATGACTTTGGTTTGGACAACTGATGGATATATGTGGAGAAGGAAGTAAGTTTCTCTTTGTATTTCACGAGATATCGTACGATGACAGCTGGCGTTCTGGCTCCGCCCCGCTCCGCCTGACGCCAGGTAGTCTCTGACAAGGGGGAGTCGTGATCAGAGACTACGTGCCAGAGAGTGTACCTGCCTCCGGCGGCGAGCGTTCATGTCCCGATCGAGGCGTGGAACAGCGGACATGAAGCCGAGCCCACTAGTCCTGTGTCGAAATTACTTAATGTAGGGAGGTAATTCTTTCACCACAACCCATTTTTAGATCTGCTCTACAAATCTGCTACATCAGTCGAAAACCCCCATGTTAAAGGTGAACCATTCCCTTTAATAGGCTATAGCCATTTTTTTTTATCGAAAGGCAATTGACCAAACTCAATTTGGCTTTGAGTCAAAAATACAAGTTTCGACTGGGAAAAGGTCACGTTAGAAAAGGTCACAGTCACATTTTTGTTTAGATAGCCAAAAGTTTCCCTGCATCATTGCGAGTTCAGTGATATATCGCTTTTAAGGTTTCGGTAGTCTAACTACAAGTTATGAGCCATCAAAGAAAGGCCTGCAGCGTGACCTCTCCACATTGCCGGAGGCTATAACTCGGTGCCCGTTGCATATCAAAATGTGACCCAAGTGATGCACTAACTTTCACCGAGAAAAAAAAAACTACTCGATAGCAATCATGGTGTGACCTTGACAATGAAAATGTGTGTAAATTTTGACCTCGTGGCCTTTCTTGACCTCTGGAGGTCAAAGCGCGGAGAGTGACACCGAATGCTGCTAGATGTGGACTACTGGGCACCTGGCGGATAGTCTGCAAATTTCAGCTCGATCGGAGGTGACCCGAACCTGGCCTGAACCTGGGCTGTCTTGATGGACATCCATTCGTCCCACAGTGCACACTGCACACACACGTATCACACATTGACCTTGGCACGAACACCGGTGGCCGCCATCTTACACACGCGCTATTGATCGGCCTAAAATATCTCGATCGGTCTCCGCCGGCGGCCCGATGACAAGACATGGTGACGTCACACCCGCTCTCGGAGCCAATTGGCGCAGGCCGCCGTGCCTGTGTGACGTCACATGTCGCGCCGATTGGCCTGCCGGCAGCTGCCGGCCACTGGTGCCGGGATTCGGCCACTCCGTCGCGCAGCTGGGTCGCATTGTGTTAGAGAGAATAATAAATGGCTGATCCAGGGTAACACGAAACCCAATATCCAGGGACATTGAAAGCTACCACAGACAGAGGGCAGAAAGCACGCATCCATACACCTAATGATACATTCACATTGCGAACACACAACACAAAACTGTGAGACAAAACTGCGATTGAGTGGGCGATTGGCATGATGTGTACTTGCAGTGTGACACCGTGTAGACATTGCACGGTGCAGGTGCACGGTGCAGGTGCACGGTGCAGGTGCACGGTGCAGGTGCACGGTGCAGGTGCACGGTGCAGGTGCACGGTGCAGGTGCACGGTGCAGGTGCACGGTGCAGGTGCACGGTGCAGTAACACGGTGTAGGTGCAGGTGCACGGTGCAGTAACACGGTGTAGGTGCAGGTGCACGGTGCAGTAACACGGTGTAGGTGCAGGTGCACGGTGCAGTAACACTGCACGGTGCAGTAACACCGTGCAGTGTTCACATATCTCTCTACATCGTTTCAAACCTATAGGGTATTTTATGGTAGTAGTGATAGTATTCGACAACATATGGTATGTGTGTGGCAACTTCAATATTGTAATTCTTGTATAATTATTCTTATTAAACGTGCATGCATTTGACAGGTGAAAAATGCAGGGACCACTCGAATGACAGCCTGACTGCTCTCACACGAGACGTGACTGACTGGGCATGACAGAGACGGCCCTGGGAAGGACGCTTAACACATGAGAGGAGCGAGACTGATTAATTCCGCTTTCACCACTTGACCCTCCGAGCACGCCCGTCTCCGAGTGTCTCCGAGTGTCACCGAGTGTCACCGAGGGTCACCGAGTGTCACCGAGGGTCACCGAGTGTCACGTTCCAGTGAGAGTCGTCCTCCCAAGACTCCAAGGAGTATTAGCATGGCCTCGAAGTTCGAAGCGATGAGGGCTTTGCAGATGTGTTAGCGGTGTGGCGCCAGTGAACCGGGTGGCAGGGTGTAAAGTAAGTTCATCGACGACTCTTCGTTAATTTTGATTGTTTAAAACGAAAATATATCTCGATCCAATGCACATTCCCATGACAGACAAATGACACGATATTTCGATATCGGGGAATGGAAGGGAGCCGAACACACGCCACGGCATCGCTTGCAGTTGCGATGATCGTGCCGCACGATGTACTTACTCGTATGGCATTTTTTAATGTCTCCGCCTCTTGTCTCAATGTATCCAACTCATTCATACTTGCTAAAAATTAAGTATAAAAAATCTGAAACAGAAGAGAGTACGTGTCAGTCACGGGTACGATGTAAAGAGCAGGAGACATACATAATCAAAGACGGTGCGGCATCTCCGACTCCGATTATGTTGCATTCTGCAGAATAAAATAACGGGGTTTCGCGATAGAGGACAGCTGCACATCACAGGGGTCACTGAGGAAACTTGAGGTTCGCCCCGTCCACTGGACTGTACTGCACACTACCACTGCACTGTCCTCTTCAAACATAACCGGAGCCTCTTTCAGCACGTGCAGCTGATGGAGGCTGCCCAGGCGAGAAGATGACGAATACAACGTCTGCAAAATCCAAGCAATCTCGCTCAATGTTAGGCGGTATAACACTGATGTAACTGTCGTTCCGGTTTAAAGTTTTGCAGAACAGGGATACAATCGGCATACAATTGTATCCTGCGTCCCGCAGTCAGATACCACGGCACTGCCACGGCACAGTGACGCCGCCGTCCCTGTCCTGTCCAGTCAGATACCACGGCACTGCCACGGCACAGTGACGCCGCCGTCCCTGTCCTGAAGTCAGATACCACGGCACTGCCACGGCACAGTGACGCCGCCGTCCCTGTCCTGTCCAGTCAGATACCACGGCACTGTCGAGAGCCACGGCACAGTGACGCCGCCGTCCCTGTCCTGTCCAGTCAGATACCACGGCACTGTCGAGAGCCACGGCACAGTGACGCCGCCGTCCCTGTCCTGTCCAGTCAGATACCACGGCACTGTCGAGAGCCACGGCACAGTGACGCCGCCGTCCCTGTCCTGTCCAGTCAGATACCACGGCACTGTCGAGAGCCACGGCACAGTGACGCCGCCGTCCCTGTCCTGTCCAGTCAGATACCACGGCACTGTCGAGAGCCACGGCACAGTGACGCCGCCGTCCCTGTCCTGTCCAGTCAGATACCACGGCACTGTCGAGAGCCACGGCACAGTGACGCCGCCGTCCCTGTCCTGTCCAGTCAGATACCACGGCACTGCCACGGCACAGTGACGCCGCCGTCACTGTCCTGTCCAGTCAGATACCACGGCACTGTCGAGAGCCACGGCACAGTGACGCCGCCGTCCCTGTCCTGTCCAGTCAGATACCACGGCACTGTCGAGAGCCACGGCACAGTGACGCCGCCGTCACTGTCCTGTCCAGTCAGATACCACTGCACTGTCGAGATCCACGGCACAGTGACGCCGCCGTCCCTGTCCTGTCCAGTCAGATACCACGGCACTGCCACGGCACAGTGACGCCGCCGTCACTGTCCTGTCCAGTCAGATACCACGGCACTGTCGAGAGCCACGGCACAGTGACGCCGCCGTCACTGTCCTGTCCAGTCAGATACCACGGCACTGTCGAGCGCCACGGCACAGTGACGCCGCCGTCCCTGTCCTGTCCAGTCAGATACCACGGCACTGCCGAGAGCCACGGCACAGTGACGCCGCCGTCCCTGTCCTGTCCAGTCAGATACCACGGTACTGTCGAGAGCCACGGCACAGTGACGCCGCCGTCCCTGTCCTGTCCAGTCAGATACCACGGTACTGTCGAGAGCCACGGCACAGTGACGCCGCCGTCCCTGTCCTGTCCAGTCAGATACCACGACACTGTCGAGAGCCACGGCACAGTGACGCCGCCGTCCCTGTCCTGTCCAGTCAGATACCACGGCACTGTCGAGAGCCACGGCACAGTGACGCCGCCGTCCCTGTCCTGTCCAGTCAGATACCACGGCACTGCCACGGCACAGTGACGCCGCCGTCCCTGTCCTGTCCAGTCAGATACCACGGCACTGTCACGGCACAGTGACGCCGCCGTCACTGTCCTGTCCAGTCAGATACCACGGCACTGTCGAGAGCCACGGCACAGTGACGCCGCCGTCCCTGTCCTGTCCAGTCAGATACCACGGCACTGCCACGGCACAGTGACGCCGCCGTCCCTGTCCTGTCCAGTCAGATACCACGGCACTGTCGAGAGCCACGGCACAGTGACGCCGCCGTCCCTGTCCTGAAGTCAGATACCACGGCACTGTCGAGAGCCACGGCACAGTGACGCCGCCGTCCCTGTCCTGAAGTCAGATACCACTGCACTGTCGAGAGCCACGGCACAGTAACGCCGCCGTCCCTGTCCTGTCCAGTCAGATACCACGGCACTGCCACGGCACAGTGACGCCGCCGTCCCTGTCCTGAAGTCAGATACCACGGCACTGTCGAGAGCCACGGCACAGTGACGCCGCCGTCCCTGTCCTGTCCAGTCAGATACCACGGCACTGCCACGGCACAGTGACGCCGCCGTCCCTGTCCTGTCCAGTCAGATACCACGGCACTGTCGAGAGCCACGGCACAGTGACGCCGCCGTCCCTGTCCTGTCCAGTCAGATACCACGGCACTGCCACGGCACAGTGACGCCGCCGTCACTGTCCTGTCCAGTCAGATACCACTGCACTGTCGAGAGCCACGGCACAGTGACGCCGCCGTCACTGTCCTGTCCAGTCAGATACCACGGCACTGTCGAGAGCCACGGCACAGTGACGCCGCCGTCCCTGTCCTGTCCAGTCAGATACCACGGCACTGTCGAGAGCCACGGCACAGTGACGCCGCCGTCACTGTCCTGTCCAGTCAGATACCACGGCACTGTCGAGCGCCACGGCACAGTGACGCCGCCGTCCCTGTCCTGTCCAGTCAGATACCACGGCACTGCCGAGAGCCACGGCACAGTGACGCCGCCGTCCCTGTCCTGTCCAGTCAGATACCACGGTACTGTCGAGAGCCACGGCACAGTGACGCCGCCGTCCCTGTCCTGTCCAGTCAGATACCACGGCACTGCCACGGCACAGTGACGCCGCCGTCCCTGTCCTGTCCAGTCAGATACCACGGCACTGTCACGGCACAGTGACGCCGCCGTCCTTGTCCTGTCCAGTCAGATACCACGGCACTGTCACGGCACAGTGACGCCGCCGTCACTGTCCTGTCCAGTCAGATACCACGGCACTGTCGAGAGCCACGGCACAGTGACGCCGCCGTCCCTGTCCTGTCCAGTCAGATACCACGGCACTGCCACGGCACAGTGACGCCGCCGTCCCTGTCCTGTCCAGTCAGATACCACGGCACTGTCGAGAGCCACGGCACAGTGACGCCGCCGTCCCTGTCCTGAAGTCAGATACCACGGCACTGTCGAGAGCCACGGCACAGTGACGCCGCCGTCCCTGTCCTGAAGTCAGATACCACTGCACTGTCGAGAGCCACGGCACAGTAACGCCGCCGTCCCTGTCCTGTCCAGTCAGATACCACGGCACTGCCACGGCACAGTGACGCCGCCGTCCCTGTCCTGTCCAGTCAGATACCACGGCACTGTCGAGAGCCACGGCACAGTGACGCCGCCGTCCCTGTCCTGTCCAGTCAGATACCACGGCACTGTCGAGAGCCACGGCACAGTGACGCCGCCGTCACTGTCCTGTCCAGTCAGATACCACTGCACTGTCGAGAGCCACGGCACAGTGACGCCGCCGTCCCTGTCCTGTCCAGTCAGATACCACGGCACTGTCGAGAGCCACGGCACAGTGACGCCGCCGTCCCTGTCCTGTCCAGTCAGATACCACGGCACTGTCGAGAGCCACGGCACAGTGACGCCGCCGTCACTGTCCTGTCCAGTCAGATACCACGGCACTGCCACGGCACAGTGACGCCGCCGTCCCTGTCCTGTCCAGTCAGATACCACGGCACTGTCGAGAGCCACGGCACAGTGACGCCGCCGTCCCTGTCCTGTCCAGTCAGATACCACGGCACTGCCACGGCACAGTGACGCCGCCGTCCCTGTCCTGTCCAGTCAGATACCACGGCACTGTCGAGAGCCACGGCACAGTGACGCCGCCGTCCCTGTCCTGTCCAGTCAGATACCACGGCACTGTCGAGAGCCACGGCACAGTGACGCCGCCGTCCCTGTCCTGTCCAGTCAGATACCACGGCACTGTCGAGAGCCACGGCACAGTGACGCCGCCGTCCCCTGTCCTGTCCAGTCAGATACCACGGCACTGTCGAGAGCCACGGCACAGTGACGCCGCCGTCCCTGTCCTGTCCAGTCAGATACCACGGCACTGTCGAGAGCCACGGCACAGTGACGCCGCCGTCCCTGTCCTGTCCAGTCAGATACCACGGCACTGTCGAGAGCCACGGCACAGTGACGCCGCCGTCCCTGTCCTGTCCAGTCAGATACCACGGCACTGTCGAGAGCCACGGCACAGTGACGCCGCCGTCCCTGTCCTGTCCAGTCAGATACCACGGCACTGTCGAGAGCCACGGCACAGTGACGCCGCCGTCCCTGTCCTGTCCAGTCAGATACCACGGCACTGTCGAGAGCCACGGCACAGTGACGGCCGCCGTCCCTGTCCTGTCCAGTCAGATACCACGGCACTGTCGAGAGCCACGGCACAGTGACGCCGCCGTCACTGTCCTGTCCAGTCAGATACCACGGCACTGTCGAGAGCCACGGCACAGTGACGCCGCCGTCCCTGTCCTGTCCAGTCAGATACCACGGCACTGTCGAGAGCCACGGCACAGTGACGCCGCCGTCACTGTCCTGTCCAGTCAGATACCACGGGCACTGTCGAGAGCCACGGCACAGTGACGCCCGCCGTCACTGTCCTGTCCAGTCAGATACCACAGCACTGTCGAGAGCCACGGCACAGTGACGCCGCCGTCCCTGTCCTGTCCAGTCAGATACCACGGCACTGTCGAGAGCCACGGCACAGTGACGCCGCCGTCCCTGTCCTGAAGTCAGATACCACGGCACTGTCGAGAGCCACAGCACAGTGACGCCGCCGTCCCTGTCCTGTCCAGTCAGATACCACGGCACTGTCGAGAGCCACGGCACAGTGACGCCGCCGTCCCTGTCCTGTCCAGTCAGATACCACGGCACTGCCACGGCACAGTGACGCCGCCGTCCCTGTCCTGTCCAGTCAGATACCACGGCACTGTCGAGAGCCACGGCACAGTGACGCCGCCGTCACTGTCCTGTCCAGTCAGATACCACGGCACTGTCGAGAGCCACGGCACAGTGACGCCGCCGTCACTGTCCTGTCCAGTCAGATACCACGGCACTGTCGAGAGCCACGGCACAGTGACGCCGCCGTCACTGTCCTGTCCAGTCAGATACCACGGCACTGCCACGGCACAGTGACGCCGCCGTCCCTGTCCTGTCCAGTCAGATACCACGGCACTGTCGAGAGCCACGGCACAGTGACGCCGCCGTCCCTGTCCTGTCCAGTCAGATACCACGGCACTGTCGAGAGCCACGGCACAGTGACGCCGCCGTCCCTGTCCTGTCCAGTCAGATACCACGGCACTGTCGAGAGCCACGGCACAGTGACGCCGCCGTCCCTGTCCTGTCCAGTCAGATACCACGGCACTGTCGAGAGCCACGGCACAGTGACGCCGCCGTCCCTGTCCTGTCCAGTCAGATACCACGGCACTGTCGAGAGCCACGGCACAGTGACGCCGCCGTCACTGTCCTGTCCAGTCAGATACCACGGCACTGTCGAGAGCCACGGCACAGTGACGCCGCCGTCCCTGTCCTGTCCAGTCAGATACCACGGCACTGTCAAGAGCCACGGCACAGTGACGCCGCCGTCCCTGTCCTGAAGTCAGATACCACGGCACTGTCGAGAGCCACAGCACAGTGACGCCGCCGTCCCTGTCCTGTCCAGTCAGATACCACGGCACTGTCGAGAGCCACGGCACAGTGACGCCGCCGTCCCTGTCCTGTCCAGTCAGATACCACGGCACTGTCAAGAGCCACGGCACAGTGACGCCGCCGTCCCTGTCCTGCAGAGCCTTTCCTGGCAGCAGGGACAGGCTGGCCGCTGGGGTGCGGTCAGTACAGCCCCATCCCCCTCTTCCTGCCGCCATCCGTGACGTGCCGGACGTCCGGCGCCGGCGGCGGGGCGGCCGAGAGTAACATCATCACGACGCCCACCAGTCAACACCACAGCCGCCCGCCGCCGAGCGAGCCATAGCCAGACCAGGACAGGCAGACTGGCACAGCGGTGCGCAGGTGAGGGCTACCGATCGGCAGCCAGTCGCATCCCAGTGGCAACGAATGCATCGCGACGGGCTAATGATCAAGATACCTCTCAAGATATGACCATTGACCAGATGCACTATATGACCATATACTATCGCAGCGTCCTAGGATTGCTTTGGAGCTTGGGTGCGGAGTGGAAAATTATTGCTAAAAATAAGCATTAAGAGTGGAAAATTCAACAAAAACATTTGTATTCAGCTTTATTAATGCCCAATTACCCGCACATCAGAATGGGTTATTACC
>JAXIVJ010019882.1:0-16882 GCA_036785665.1 Chirona hameri | reverse complement strand
GATAATGATTGCAAATTTTGTGAAAATAATTATATGCTTAATCTTAGCGGGACGGACCGGGCCGTGCTGGGGGTTGGTGGGCCTGGGCCGGGCCGTGCTGGGGGTTGGTGGGCCTGGGCCGGGCCGTGCTGGGGGTTGGTGGGCCTGGGCCGGGCCGTGCTGGGGGTTGGTGGGCCTGGGCCGGGCCGTGCTGGGGGTTGGTGGGCCTGGGCCGGGCCGTGCTGGGGGTTGGTGGGCCTGGGCCGGGCCGTGCTGGGGGTTGGTGGGCCTGGGCCGGGCCGTGCTGGGGGTTGGTGGGCCTGGGGCGGGCCGTGCTGGGGGTTGGTGGGCCCTGGGCCGGGCCGTGCTGGGGGTTGGTGGGCCTGGGCCGGACCGGGCCGTGTTGGTGGGCCCGTGACGAACACTGGTTCAAAGGATATTGAAATTAAAGACATTCCGGAAATAATTTAAAGATACTTATTTTGGCTGGGAAATACTAAAACTTAGGAATATCATGACATTTGCATTGGATTTTGTATACATTTATCACCAGGTAAGCATATTTTATTTTAATTAAATACCTATCAAGCGAAAAATGACATGGAAATACTCAAATTAGGGTGGGCAACATATCTTGACGGGAGCAAAATTGCTCACTGGGGGGGGGGGGCATTTGCCCCCCCCCCAGTTAACATGTTAAAATAGGCCCTGGTATTGAAGCAGCGACTTGGCAAACTGCAGATCCTGGGCCAGCGCCGACGTTGGGCACGGCGCTGCGCACCAAACGCGTCCTAATCACGTGTTCAGTCGCAGATTGCGTCGCTAGCAGTGTTGTGCAGCTCTTCTTCAGAATGGACATTTTCAAATAGTTTCAGAACATTCTCCAATGCCCTTTTCTCTTTCTGCATTTGAATGCCTTCCCGGTTCCAAAAGCCAGGTACGTGTTTAATCGTTGCCGCAGCAGCGTATATGTGCGGAAAAGTAATGCTGCCTCTTGCTGCTTTCAAACCATTTGCACTGTTACCAGTTGTTTGTTACAGTTGGGTACATACATAGTTGTTTGTTACAGTTCGGTACATACATTCGGTGTGTGTATACAGTTATTATTATCATATGTACTATTGAGCGCTGACTGCCACCGGTCATCGTGATTTACTATCCGAAGAATATATATATATATGAAAAACTACCTTAATTTCAATAGTTTTCATCATACCGAGATGTGCAACCAGGAATAGGGGTTACCTGAGGCTTGGCTCCACTCACCGTCTGGTTCCAATATTAAAATTTCGTTTTCCACGACCAAAAACTAAATTTTCACGCCGCTTCGCGGTGTCACATCAGTGACCATCGTCATAACGAGCCATCGCCATCGTCTTCGGTTCGTTGTAACGCTGAATTGAGTGAATAGTATGTTTAGCTTCTTATTTTCTACAAGGCCCACCGCCTATGTTTCTGGGTTCTATCAGGCAAACCCGTAAACATTTCGCGGCGCTTCGCGGCGCTAAATAACAAGTACCTACTATAACATGATAATCCACATTACAAATTCTGCAAAGGCAATATTTTTACACCAATACAAAAATGGAGTATATTTTTTTCGTCATTTCAGCCGACCCCTCCACTCAAAAATTATCGGCCACGCCCCTGGGTACAGCTGACAATTGACATAGTTTGTGTAAAGCAATATCGGAACAATACAAACTGTAAGCTGACATCTTTCCTTTTTCGATATCCCAAAGGGTCGAAAGCGAAAAACACAAAAATATTCAAATAAAGACATCATTAGAAATCGTGTGGTTGCAAAATAAAGTGGCCAAAATCCGGGAAGAATTCAAAATTCGGGTGGGTAATGTCCGCTAAAAACGCTCCCCCCCCAAAGAAAAAGAACAGCAACAAAAAACGGCCGGCTGGATCCGCCCTGATGTGCAATGTGCAGTCCTTGCATAAGCGCGCGGCTGTGCGGGTGTATGTTTGTAGTTGTCAAAACGGTATTTTTTTCGGTTGAAAACCAATAAAAAAATTGAATTGCCCGCCTGCGTAACGTCGACATTTATACTCGATATTTCGTCTTGATTCGTCGATACCTATATATTCATGGGTCACCACCTCACCTCTTTTATGTGAAAGAGGAACCGAAAATTAAGAAAGTGAAATCAGGGGCGGATCCACGGGGCAAGGGGCCACGCCGCCAGAAAGGTCCTGAAACCATGATTTGTCCCCCCCCCCCCCAATAAAACGGGCGTAGGACGTGGTCTACAGTTTAACTCTTTTTTTGGGAGGGGGGAATACGCCACTAGATTTCGTCACGCCCTCACGCCCACCCCCGCCCCCCCCCCCCCCCCCCCCCCCCCCTTCGCCCCTGAATGAAGGCCATCAAATTCATGGGGTTTGCGCCCTTCTAGGCCGGGACGCCCCCTCTGGGTATGGCACCCCCCTAGCAGTGGACCCCCCCCCCCCCCACACTTTTTAGAAGGTAGCGACGCCTCTGCCAGGGGCCCATTGATCCCACCAAGGGGCCCACAAAACTGTCCAGGGGCCTCTCGAGCAATGTCCAGGGGCCCATTGAGCCCAGTTAAGGGCGCAAACACATTCCCAGGGACCTTTCGAGCATGCCCTGGGTCGATTGAGCCCACTCGGGGCCCCCAAAACCTGTCCAGGGTCCTTTAGACGATGTCCACTTGTCCATGGGCCAATTGAGCCCACCCACGGCCCAACAAAACCTGCCCAGTGGCCTCTCGAGCATGTCCAGGGACCCATTGAGTATGTTCAGGAGCCCTCTCGTGCCTGGCCAGGGGCCCATTATGGTCTGTTTTTGCGGCCTCTTGAACCCGCCCAGGGACCATTATAGTTTTCCCAGAGGCCCATCGAGTCTGTGCAGGGGCCTCCCGACCTGCCCAGGAGGCGATTGGAGCCTGCCCAGAGGCCTCTCGAGCTTGCCCAGGGGCCCATTAAGTCTGTCCAGGGGCCTTTAGAACCTGCCCAGGGGCCTCTCGAGCTTGCCCAGGGGCCCATTTAGTCTGTTCAAGGGCCTCTTAAACCTGCTTAGGGGCCATTAGAGTCTGTTGAGGGGCCTCTCGAACCCGCACAGGGGCTATTATAGTCTGCTCAGGGGCATCTCGGCTTGCCAAGGGGCCATTGAGTCTGTTCAGGGCCATCTCGAGCTTATCCAGAGGGCCATTGAGTCTGTGAACGGGGCCCTCGAGCCTGCCCGGGGGTTGCTAGCCGTCGTCTGGAGCGCCTGCTATAGCTGGAGCGCCTGGTAGCCGTGTTCGGCGAGGTCATAATGAGCGGTAATGTGCTGTACTCTGACCCACCTGGTGCAATGTTTTCTTGGGTTAAAAATGGTAATTTGATAAGTCTGATGCGCTTTTTGAATTCGGGGGGGGGTGATGGAAGTTCAAAATAATTTAACAATTTTCTTCTCAGGAGAGTGAGTGCTGCAATATTTGTCAGCCAGGGGGTCGCCGACGGGAGTGTCGGGGGGGGAGGTCTGGGAAAACTCCCCCCACTTTTAGATGGCGGAAGAGGGTCGACCCTCCCCTCTACACACACACACACACACACTTTTTCCGGGAAAGTTAAAAATTTATCGTAAAAATTGCCTTTGCAGTGCAGTCAAAATCCAGCTATTTAGTGTCAAAAAACTGGAAAATTTGTCACCGGTTCGCGGCATGACACAAGTATCGCAATTGCTTATACAAATTTGGAAAATGGTAAAAAGAATTGCATTAACCCGCGCACTGCAGGGGGGGTTGATTTCCACCCCCTTCAGGTTTTTCAAAGATAACGAAAAAACGGCGGCACGCAGCGTCGCCGGGTTTTCGCACACCTGTCAGGACATCAATTGCGCACACTTTGAGAGAAAAAATATCCTAGGGTCATCTCAGGTCAGGTCACCAGACCAGGTCAAGTGACCCCACCTCCAAAAATGTTGCAGTTGTGCCAAAGCCAGAGTTTTTCACCGATCAGTTTGAAACTTACTGGATGTCATGAGGGAATACGTACTTACAATTCATTGCTCTCGGAATTTTGATATCGGTGATCTAAGGTCAGGTCAATTTCGTAACCTCTCTATAATAAGTAAATGGGGAAATATACAAATGCTAAGGATATGCATGATATTAGTCCAACTACTTCTGGATCATGTTATTATAGGAAATTCTTGATGATCCAAGTGTAAGTTTCGTTCAGTGACCCCTATTGGGTCATTTAAGGTCATGCGAGGTCACCATTACTTTTTTGTCAATAACTCCCGACAGAATGAAGATAGAGAGCTAAAACAGACTTCAATGTGTTTGTGTCGTCAAGACATGTCTTTCATATGCAACATGCCCTACTTGGGCCACCACTTGACCTTGACCTGAGGTCAAATTTTTAAGTTAACTTAACAAGGTCACCATATATATCATTCAATGCGCCTTGACAAGATACACACAATGACGTAAACCAGTTTTCCGTTATCTTTAATACATAAAAAGTAAATAGCGAAAAACGATTTAGCAAAAAACGTAATTTTTCTTTCTTTTTTGACCTCTGGAGCCTCAAATATTGACCTGAGATCAAATTTGAGGGCACATTAGCGATGATAAATTTCACTTGGCTGGCGTTTGATTTTTCCGTTTGTTTCTAACTAGCATAGTTTCTGAGATATATGGGAATTTCTGGAGAGATGTTCCTAAACAGGAAAAACTGGAAATTTGACCTTTGATGACCTCTGGTGACCTCAATTTTTACCTGACCTAAAACAATACTGAAATACTTTCGATAGAAAATGTATCAAGCTATCAAATACCGTTTTCCGCTTCTCGCTATGTAGCGTAGTTTTTTTTAGATATCAGGGGGGCGGAAATCAACCTCCCTGCATTTCGTGTTCGGCGCAAAGCCCCTGCAGTGCGCGGGTTAAGTGTCTGGCAGAGGTTCTCCTTGGCGGTAATTGCTGGCCCCAGGGCCCATTCCTTTCATAAAATATTAACTTTTAAGTTTCAAGCAGGCTACATGTTTAGCTAGTTTGCCGAGTTCCGAAAAAGGCGACGCGACGCAAAGACGAGGAGATTCGCACCCGGAAGCTGCTCCAGCGGTGCACATTTGCTGGCCCAAGAGCTAATAGTGGGTACAGGCCAGGACCATCTCCGCAAGCCATCTCACCGCACGGTCTGGTTCCAATATTAATATTTCGTTTTCCAGGACCTAAATTAAAATTTCACCGCCGCTTCGCGGCGTCACATCGGTAGTAATCGTCATAACGAAGCCATCGTCATCGTCCTCGGTTCGCCGTAACGCTGAATTGAATGAATACCATTTTTAGCTTATTATCCTCTATCCAGCTTATCCAGAGGGCCATTGAGTCTGTGAACGGGGCCCTTGCGCTTACCCACGGGTTGTGCAAGGCCCACCACTTATATTTCTGGGTTTATTTAGGCAAAACCGTAAAAATTTCGCGCCACTTCGCGGCGCTAGCTAACAGAGTACATACCTTCCTACTATGACATGAATATCCACATAAAAAATGCTGCAAAGGCTTAAATACACGTATCAAAATGGGGGTACATTTTTTGCCATTTCAGCCACCACACTCAAAAGTCGACCCCCACCTGTTGTCAGCCTAAGATAGGTTTTCTCTCCTGTACGTAAACAAATAGTAATGCTCTCAGTACAATGCCTACTGAGGGTCCTGGTCCAATCCAGCTCATCAAAAAGTAGACGAAGAACAATTGTTAAAAAGGGGCTCATAAATAAAGTGGCCGAAACCCGTAGAGTTTTTCATATCCAGGGGTATTTTTTTGGGGGTGGGGGGCCTCTTCCAGGGACTTGCCCCCTCCCCCCGTTCTGAAGGTCTGCTGCGCCCCTGCGTCTCTTGACTATGCTTCTGTATTAGTTCATTTTGGCGTCTTACGCATTGATCAGCGACTTGTGCTTAATTATCTGAACTACCTGCACAATGTGTTTTCGGGTCGGATTGATTCGGGCGAAATTCTTGGAATATTTTCGCTTGCTGTGCCAACAAGAACCCGATCGCGTCCTGTACTGCCACGTCCCTGCAGCCAGGTAGACACAATTAAGCATGGAATGTTTGTCGCTTGCCACGGTCCGTGAACCAGCTCTGTGAGAAGCTGCCCTCCACTGATTTGTTCGGGGAAAAACTAGCTTTTAAAAAGCAGGCGAAGGTATGCGTGGCTAGCTTGGGAATGATGTGATATTCTTTATTCTCGTTTTATATTGTGACTGTGTATTTATATTTGTTTATTTAATTAGGAAATGTTATATGACTCCGTCCGTAATTGGGTCCGCTTGTTGACGGTTTGAACAGAATACAGAAAGCACTGGTTGTGTTAGAATCACTGACTGACGTTCCAGCCTCAGTCAGTGGTGTAATTCTGGAAACTTCGCAGCCTGTTTCCTAAAATAGCCAATAAAATGAGATAAGCGTGTTCCCAGTTTGCTACACACATAGAAAGTAGCAATCTAGACGAAAGTGTATGAGTTTGTGGTATTCGTCATTTCACTATTCTGACTCATTCATGTATTTATTTGCCTCCTTACCAGATGTGTCGCCTGCAACAAAATTAAGCCTAGTTTCAGGTCCAGTCGTTTGTGCTTTGCTCCAATGCACTTGACGTAAAATGTGCTGGCGGATTTTTTGTCGAAGCTTCCCGTGCCTCTTCTGATCTCCAACCTCCTGCCAAAAGAGGGAGCAGAAAGAGGGAGTAGTGTGTGTTAACTGACGAATGCCGATATTGACTTTTTGCCAGTATTGCCACATGGTAGAGGTTATGTCAAGTAATTGTTCTGCCAACTATATTATTGTGCAATGTAATACGAAAAGAACTGCTTATTAAAATAACTTATCAAAGTGTAAGTGATCACAGGATCATAGGATCAGAGTAGGGGAGACCAGGGCTAAATGCATCACGGGTTGAATGCATCAGAGCTTATAACTAAAAAAACTACCCATGAGATGGAAATGCCAGTGCGTCTACCAGAAACGCGCATACGCAAACCCTTTGCAACGGCAAAACGAGCGCTGTTAGAAGCTGGCTGATCTGGCAGACACGGAAAGAGTGATTTTTGGTGGAAAGAAGATAATATTTGCCAATAATTACAAAATCTTGTAGACTCTGCAACTTCAGGTGTGGTGAAACGGACTTAATCTTATCGTAGCATATACTTCCGGCGTTAAAATGATAGGAGATCTTGGGTGAACTGCTTAAACTTCCGCCATTTTATGCGCTGAAAACAAATCAAAGTAGGGGATGGGGTAAGTTTAATCGTTTTGAAGGGGCAGGTTGCAACGTTAGTTTAATATGACCCATAACGAACACTGAGTATAGCGTGGAATATCTAGTAAAGAAAATAATATGGTGTTTAAATATAATATACTAGGGAATATAATTGATATATAATACAGTGACCAATAAAACACGTTTTTGTCAATATGAGTACCTTTTTGCCATTCATTTTATACGTTCCAAATATCCAGGTGTAGATGAAACCTGCCCGGTAGCGGGGTTAAATGCATCACTTCCAGAGCTGTCTTCAAATGGTAGTATTTATACTTCGTTAGAATAAAAATAAATATGTATTTTGGCAGGGAAAAAACACACACTTTTCCAACAGAAGTGTCCGATTTCAAATATCTTCCACGAGTCGACGGTTAGGAAGGTAAATGTGAAAATGGATGCATCGGTCCCCGGTCTTTCCTAAAGTAGATTCTAGTATTAGCTACACATAACAATTTGTAACTGCCTCTGTTTTAACACGCGCCCTGGAGGGGGAGGCGAAATCCGCCCACCCCTCCGGTTTTTCGAGGATAGCGGAAAAACGGCGGCGCGCAGCGCCGCCGTTTTTTGTATACCTGTTTAGAAATGAATTTCCCGCATTATGTAAAATTATTGGCCTCAGGTCATCTCAGGTCAGGTCACCAGACCAGGTCACGTGATGACCTCAACTCCAAAACGTTTGCAGTAGTACTACAGCCACAGTTTTACGCCGATTGGTTTCAATCTTGCAGGACTTCATAAGGTCATAGATACGAACAGTTTGATTATCTCTGATTTCTAATATCGGTGACCTAAGGTCAGGTCAATTTTGTGACCGCCAACACGGTTTTATCAATAACTATCGACATAACGAAGATAGAGAAGAGAAAACGGTACCAATATGTTTGTCTCGTCGACACACGTCTCCCAATATGCAAATGACCAACTTGGATCACCACTTGACCTTGACCTGAGGTCAGATTTCTCAGTTGACCTAACCCGGTCACCATGAATATGAATCGAAGCGCCTTGACAAGACACACGCGATGGCATAAACATTATTGCTTTATCTTTATTAGGTAAAAGGTTATTTGGGGAAAACAGTTTTGAAAACAAAATCACCTTTTTGACATTCGATGACCTCTGGAGCCTAAACTATTGACCTGAGCTCAAATCTGAGACACCTTTGTCGATTGCATTTTTCAATGACTTTCGATTGCTTTTTTTCGTTTGCTGCTAACTATCATAGTCCCGAGATATTTGGGGGTGTTCGAACCGAAGTCTTGAAAACTTGAAAATCTGACCCTTGATGACCTCTGGTGACCTCAATATTGACCTGAAAAAAAAAATAACGAAATACTTTCGAAAGAGCTTGTCTCGAGCTATCTAACGTCGTTTCCCCGCTTGTCGCTACGTTGCGTGGTTTTCGAGATCATAGGGGGGGGGGGGGGGGCGAAATCCCCCCCCCCCCCCTCCAGGCGGTGTAATTATCAGAGGCCCTCCAGGGCGCGTATTGAAACAGGACGTTTATATAAACGATATCAACGAACTTCCCTAATTAAGGCACAAGCCTCCAAGGACGACCAGCTATCAACTACACTCATGCCTTCCATCACAATCAATGTTCAATACTCCTTTAAATCCATCTGTCCGAAACGACATACCTACTTTGAAACTTGTCGCATGTTAGCTGTAAGCTGGCTATTTTAAGGTAACCTCCCAGTCGTCTGGCGGGTCCTTGCGGTTGCCATATTAACCGGTCAAACCGTGACTGACGGGACTCATGACCAGCGAGGTGTATACTTATTACCTACACACGGCTGGGTATTACCTACCCAGCCGACAGGGCATCGGGTACGACAGGGCATCGGGCATCGGGTACGATGCCCGAGTTCTCACGACGGCAACTTCCAAAACCACCGTCTGGCATCACACAATTTCCACAATTTATGGCAACTCAAATTCCCATGGCTGGTTCAAATTAAAATAAATTAATAGCTCTTCCCATGCATCCGTAACAATACATTGAGCTGGAAATATAACCTGCATGGGCAGCACGGCTATTGTGAAGGAACGAAATTGACATCATGAAGTTGTGGAATATGAAGAATGCAGGACACTGGCAAGTTCATGGTCAAGTGTGCTGAGTGGAGATGTGTCAATTGTGAAGTGTGCTAAGATCCTGAAAAGGTAGGCACCGAGTTGCGTGACCAAGAGCAGGACTACCGAGTGACCACTGGGCTAACTGGGACTAGTGACTACTACTGGGCCTCTATCCAAGGTCGAATTGCCGTTAGCATCACGAATGAATGGAAGCGTCCTCGATTTGCATGTAATGCCGTAAGAGGCAAAGTTACTGCAAAGTTACTGCAGTGTCTGAAACGTCTACTGCGAGATTTTGGTCCATGTCAGTTGATGTCTGAGAAAGTTATCTCCGTAAATCATTATCTCGGCGGTCTGCCGGCTTCAGCGTTAGTTAGCAGTCGGTTACAATGCTACCGCAGATGTCGCCACCAGGCGGGCGCGAGGTTTCGGAAGAGGAAGAGGACTGAGGTGAACCAGGCTCGGCCCGGAACGTTACTATTCAACTCATATCATGGACCTATGGCCTGGACTGCACAAGGATATGCTAGGTTATGAACTGAACTATGATAAACCATGGAGCTTATAGAGCAGGCAGCGCTAATCATCCATCTCGTAATGACATATTTATTTATTATATAGGTGTTAAGAAAGAACGGCTCCGCAACGTATTCTGATTTCACAAATATCTGGTCTTCTACAAAACGGTGAGTTCCGTCCAGCATCATTGGCCTGCGCGCGGCGCCGCGTTCGGACGTGCGACGTGCGCGGGCGGCTCGCCTCCTTACCTGAGCGAGCGTGTTCCGACCTTCGTCCGTCCGTGACACTGGAGTGTGATCGTGAGGTGTGACTGCGTCTGAGTGCTGTGAGAGCCCGCTGTTCTTCGGAGATCGCGGGTTGCTCGAGTTCGTCGACTGTTCAGCGCTGCGCTGTTTGCCTCGCTCGGCCGCTCAGCCCTGTCCCGACTCGGCGGCGGCAGGGTGTTTACACCGATCAGCTGATCGCTTCGACCATCAGCTGATTCTGGGTCTGGGCTCTGTGGCCTGACCGTCTGTGGTGGCTGTGACCTTGACCCTGACCCTGACAACAGACATCGCCCCTGCCTAGAGTGCAGGTTACCCGGCGCAGCAAGCCGGGGACGAGTCGTGGGCCGGTAATCTGGGACCGGTGGCTGCTTGTAAGCCAGCGCTGCGACGGACTGGCGTCGGACATTTCGGCGGACGTTCTGCCCGTGCATCCGGCCTGATGGATTCGGACCTTCTTCGTCTGCTTCTCTTCGCGCTGCTGGTGCGCATCTACACGTCGGCCGCCATGCCGGCCTCTCTCCCTTGGCGGCACAGCTCGCCGTGGAAATCCGGCGGCTCTATCGCCTGCCGGCCGGCTGCGCCACCTGCGCACGCGCCGTGGAGCTACCCCGCGCTGACAGCTGGTAGTTTGGGGTCCGGGCGGACTGTTCGGCTTTCGGAAATTTCAAGCCTGTATTACTGCAGAAAACGAACACGAAGTACGGAGAACTCACTCTTTGGCTAAAACAATCATTGACAAAGCAAAAAAAGAATCTTGGCAGGAATTCTCATCTACCTTTAATCGATTTACCTCCCTTTCAAAAATGTGGACATTAATTAGATCATTTTCAAATAAAAGACCACCGTCATACAAAATCCCACACTTACAAATATACAACACATCTTACACGCTTCCCCTAGAGGTGGCAACACAATTTGCACAACACTACGCTAACATATCATCAACACAACAATGTACACCAACTTTTACTAACCAACTTAACGATCAATTTCAATCTATTAGCTTTGACTCTAACAACGTAGAAATCTATAACTCTCTTTTTACCAACTCAGAGTTAACATGCGCTATTGGTAAATGTGGTAAAACTTCCGTAGGGCCAGATCAAATTGACTACTCCTTCTTTAAAAACTTGACAGAGACTGGTCTCACCAACTTACTAGCAGCCTTCAATATCATGTGGATTGAAGGCACTTTCCCTGAAACTTGGCATAGTAGCACGCTAATTCCTATACTAAAACCTCGCAAACCTAAATCTTCTCCCGCTAGCTATCGCCCTATTTCTCTAACTAGTTGTGCATGTAAACTATTCGAACGCATGGTTAATGGACGCATCAGGACATACATTGAATCAAATAATTTACTTTCCCCACACCAAAGTGGTTTTCGACCTGGTCGCTCCACTGCGGACAATTTAGTTGGTCTTATCGACTCTGTCCAGCGCGGCTTCCGAGAGAGAGAGGTCACAGTTGTCCTCTTCCTTGATTTGAGAGCTGCGTTTGACAGAGTCAATAAGACTGTACTTCTAGTAAAGGTCCATAAGGCCGGAATTGGAGGTCGACTCGCCAAATTTATCAAAAACTTTTTAGACAACAGAACTTTTAATGTAAGGTGCGGCAACACATATTCTCCAAATCAAAATCAGGACCACGGTGTCCCACAGGGATCGGTTCTCTCCCCAACCCTATTTTTAATTATGATTAACGACATTTTCAGTAATATTAATAAGATCGATAAAGGTCTCAAATTTGCAATGTACGCTGATGACCTGGCGGTGTGGTTCTCGCACGCGAGTGTCGATCAAGCCAGCAAAATTTTACAACTAGTACTCATTGATATAAAGGTATGGTGCGACCAATGGGGTCTGGAAAATTCTCCAAGTAAATCGGCATCCCTATTTTTTACATTTTTTTTACTGCATATGTGGAACCCTACATTCCATTAAAATATAACAATCAAATTATCCCTTTCGTCAAATCATTCAAGTATCTGGGAATAACGCTAGACACACGTCTCTCGTTCATCCCACACTTCAATGATTTAGTGCAGAGATCTACGCGACGAATTCACATTATGAAGTCATTGGCTGGTCGAGAGTGGGGCGCAGATCCTGCCACTCTCCTCCAACTATATACTTCCCTGATACGCCCAATACTGGACTATAACGCATTCTTATTTGATGACATATGTTCCAAACAAATAAAAAAATTGCAAACTGTCCGAAACGCTGCCTTGCGGATCGTGACTGAGGCCTGCTGCACCACCAACACCACAAACTTACACATCGACACAAACATTCCCACACTCTGCCGCCGACGCAAATACACATTACTTAGATTCTACGCCAGAGCAAGTTCACACCCCACACGCCCAACATTCCACATCTTAAATCACCCCGCACCCACAAGACGACAAACACTACTACAAAAACGACACCCACTTATCAGTCACAGAATTAGACAAACACTCACACTATTCAACATCGCTCACATCAACACAATGCCAACGCCACCACACACATCTCACTGGCTCGACACAACACCAGACACACACCGCCTCTTCACACACAACAAAAACACAGTCACCGCGTCAGAGACACACACACTCTTCCACGAACACAAAGCACAACACAACACATACACATACATATACACAGACGGTTCACGGGGCGACGGCCGAACCGGTGGTGCATACTTCACAAACACAGTTAGCAATAACTTTTCATACTGTGAATCGTGTAAATAACCGTATCTGCTACAACTGTTTTCACAAAATTCTTCTTACCAATCTTGTTTGAATGGATATGTTCCCGATATTTGTTAACAATCATTTTTAGTTAGACCTATGAATAGTGTTTTCCTAGTTAGTTAGTTTCCTAGTTTTAGTTAGTTAGGCCGCCAGGGAATCCAAGAATCAAACAACCAAATTGTATTCTGAGCAACTCCTATTTTTGTGTGTTCATACAGCACTACCTATTCGACTGATGCGTCGGGAAAGACGCATTTCAGCTCGCACTAAAAGCTGGAAGTGTTGCAGCAGTTGGCCGCCAGGGACCGCTAGTGAGCCAGGGTGTTTTGTGTCGCAAGCAAATAGTACTGCTAAATATGTATTTCTTTATTATAAATAAATAAATAAATGAACATATATCGTTAAATATTTAACTGGTATCAATTGCTTACGACGTAATAACATCCTGGCTCACTAGCGGTCCCTGGCGGCCAACTGCTGCAAAAACTCCAGCTTTTAGTGCGAGCCCGCATTTCATATTGCGATTTGGAGTCGTGGAGAGTTAGATCGTTTTGGTTTCATAGGTTGTTTTCAGTTTTTGCTGGTAAAAAAACGCGTTTTAGATCTGTTAAACGATGCCTCGACTGAAGGGTGTAGGATACTCTAGACTCAAGATGAGGTGCAGTCAAGAGAACTGTTCGTACAGTGGTGTTCAATATCCTGGTCAAGAAGTGAAGATTTTGGGATGTATAGATAACTTTCTCCAGCAGGTGATTTGCTGGCCTGTGTAGCGAGTAGCGAACTTTCCTTTGCTTACCTTGGAAGCAATGGAATTGATGCCTTTGATGGCAATTCTTTGCAATATTGATGTGATGCTGGAAATTTTCATTTTTATGGTCATTTTGCTACAGATATCAGTCACAAGATAGGAATAGTGTTAATATCCTGTCTCCGCCCCTGTAGCTCAGGGGAGAGCGCTGGACTTCTGACCTATCCCGGTAGTGGCAGCCCGGGTTCGAGTCGCTTCGGCGAGTCGCTATTTGCTCCTGACTGGGCTGGCCTGCGGCCGGTGGCAGCGGTCGCGCTCAAGGTCAGGTAACGTCAGTGAGCGGGGCGGACCGTGTCCAGGTATGTCGGGCACGTACAACTTTCGTCTCTAAATTCTGCCGGCCAACAGGAATTGCGCGATCGGGTGGTGAGGTCAGGACCTGCGCAACAAGCTCTGCTTAGCGCGGGTCCTGACCTCGGAAATCCATCCATACAAAACATTGGGACTAAATTTATATATAAAAAATATCTGGCAGACTTGACCATAAAGAGAAAAAGGGCCTCATTGCTCACCCATCGCCCACCAAAAATGTCTGGGACCCCCCCCCCCCCCTTCCCCCAGACCATCTTGTAGATACAACTTATATGTCTACAGGATGGTCTGGGGTGACAGCCTTCAGTAAGGCTGCAGCGAGCGAATGTGAGCGGAGCGTTCTAAACGTGGGTCCCTGCGTCCATAATTATTGTAAAGGTTAGGTAAGGTTTTATTATGTTATTTTGGTGACATAGCTTGCGTATTACTGGTACACTTTTTATTCTGCCATAATAATAATGTCAGCTGATTACTCAGCTTCTATTAGGGACCTCAAGAACACTGTCCACTGGGGAGGTGCGCTACTGAAGTTTCACCTACTTGACAATAAAACACCACGAGAAAACCTTAATTATGCCTTATCTTATGTAAGGAAAACAGGCTGACGGTTGCCCTATGTGTGTGATGCTGACATTTTTAGGAGGGAATTTTCCATTTCACTTCCCATTTATGAATTGTGATATTGATTCTGACAAAAATATTGAACTAAAAATGCATGATTTCAACGAAAACTACTTTCATATTCAAAACAAATAAATATTGTGCCATTTTCAACATATGTTTTCACTCTCATTGTCTTTTTGGGTTCAATTTTTCCACTCTGACACACCAGCAAAAATGTAACTGTGGTTTGGGAGTTGGGACACTGCGTATGTGTGCTCACTTTGCTTTCTTGAATTCCTGAATAATGGCATAATCTGACACCTGATTTCGGTTACATGTCTGAGCTCCAGCACATGTCTGCATTGTTTAGTGGTTTTCTGTTTGTCATGTATTTTACGTCATTGTGCGCACAAGTTTCTTAGGTAAACTCTGCCAATTTAGAACTGGTGGCTGTGTTACCATTATATTATCTGCCTTTCGAGTTCCCACTATGCCACTGCCATGACATTATTGTGGTCAGTGTACCAAAATTCCATTTTTGCTTGGGTGTCGAGAGTGGAAAATTTGAACCAAAAAGACCGTGGCCACGAGAGTGGAAAATTAAATGATACAATATGGATTTCTGTTTTGAATCTGAAAGCAGTAGTTTTTGTTCAAATCATGTACTTTTAGTCAATATTTATGTCAGAATCAATATTGCAATTCATAATTTGAGAGTGAAAAATTAACTCCTAAAATGGGGAATGAGAGTGGAAAATGATTCATATTTGGGTCATAGGCGTACACAAGGGGGGGGGGGACAGGGCAATTACCCCCCCCCCCTGAAGGTCTGTGTGCCCCTTTGGTCGAACAAATGAATATTTTTTGTATTTGTTTATGTAAAGAGAAAAATGGTTAAAAAATGCCCTTTTAAAAGTATAGTGGCCCAAATCCGGTTATATTTTTTTGTTTGGGGTACTTTATGCCCTCCTGAGCAAAAATTGCCCCTTCCTGGAGTGAATCCTGGGTACGCTACTGATTTGGGTGTCATTTCCCACCCAAAACGACACATTTTGGGTTACTGATTGTGGTATGATATTTACAAACACAGAGCACTGCCAGTTGCAAGTGATTCGTTGTGAAATAAAGACAAGTTATTTCTCACTTTTGTTCTCCGTCGTATGAAACAAAATTACATTGCAAATGGAAGCAAGTTGGATGCGCATAGGTACTCTGGAAATTGATGTAGCAGATACAGAAGGTACATTCTTAGAATGTAGCAGATTCAACATTTTTCCCATCCCTGAGCCGCGGTGTAACGCCAGGCGGCGCGGGCGGGTTCCCCCTATAATGATGTTTTAATGATCGGATGTGTGATGGTTTGTATGTTGTAATATGTTTCAATGCAATGTTTTAAGTGTTTTGTATGTGCGATTGTGCTGATATGTGTTCAATGATGTGTGCAAGAAAGAAAATAAACTATAAAACGGAAGAAAAGAAAAAAGGAAAAAAGAATAGATTACGCGTGACCTCGTTTCCCCGTGTATATACACCCACCGAATGTTCTACAATATACAGTGACATCTCAACTCTACTGCCTTTGGCAGTGCCAACCGAACCCTGGTAAGTCAGCAAAATGTCCTGCTGACAATAGTGGACGCAGTTTTGCATACAAATATAGGAGATTTGCATCTTTGCTTACACCATCTTTGCATGCCTTGCAAATCAGCTTTCCATGGACATTAACTATCTCAAATAGCTAAATGAGACACGAGGATGAGAGAATGCAAGCCAGAACAGGTCCCATGACGACACAATGAGGTTGATGCCCCGTTGGTACGCCAGCAGCCCCGAACCGGACCACTCCGAACCCAACGAACCCTCCGAACCCTCCGAACCCAACCCAACGGACGAGTCTCTCGGCCTCCTCCCCCACACTGCATTAGGATATTACAGAATGAGAACAGTACCAAACAGTATGAGACATTGAAAATATGCCTGGGCAGTGGACGTGTTCTGTATCACTGTGTTCACTGCGTTTACTGTGTTCTGTATCTCGAGCCTCACCTCACCTTACTATATATATATATATATATATATATATATATATATATATATATATATATATATATATATATATATATATATATATATATATATATATATATATATATATATATATATATATATATATATATATATATATATATATATATATATATATATATATATATATATATATATATATATATATATATATATATATATATATATATATATATATATATATATATATATATATATATAT
>JAXIVJ010019881.1:0-16884 GCA_036785665.1 Chirona hameri | reverse complement strand
AGTGCGCAAGACTCGAGAGACAGCCGACACCGTCGCTCTGTGCAGTCTGAATGACGCAACAGCATAGCGGACACGACACAGGCGGCAGGCGGACATGGTCTCAACTCCGCCTCGAATAACAGATGTCCCTCAGCTACGGAGAATCCGACGATGCCATCGCTGTCCAGACGAGTTTGAATCACTGCCTGGACATGGAGGCTGGGCGAGAAGGGCGCTCCTGCCATGTCGTTGGAGACTAAAGGGACTGTATCCCACCCCCTTGTGTTTCCTATGTTTGACTCGGGGCGTAATAGTTATGACCAGTGTTGGATTTTTCGTTTCATGACCTGGTCCTGGAGATTACAAATCCACAGGTGGAGTCAAATTTTATTGTTAGGAAAATTAGGATTTCCATTTTTTGGAAATTATTTCACTTGAAAAGTGAGCAAACAAATCATCATTTATAATAGATATTAAATCCTTGTGCGGTAAACAATTGTATTTTAACTACAATCAATGTTGGTAAGGTCAGGTGAAAAGAGAGCAAATTTCCAGAAACAAATGAAGAGAGCAAAATTATTTGGACCCAAGAAGTCCACAAAATGGTCATAATTCCAAAGCTGGTTATGACTGTGAATGCATGAATACACGAATACACGAATACACGAAGGAGCGTTGCTGTTTTTCTTTGGCCAGGTGAATATGTTGAGGTATATACCATAAATTGTATCTTCTTCTTTACGTTTGTGGTCGCCACATTTCTAAGTCATAGCACACGAGTGCTTGGTTAGAGGCAGAGGAAATGGGCAGGGTTGTCGATTCCACTTCACGCTCTACTAAACTGGCAGCACTTTGGCGAATGACTTCTCTGCTCGTCAGCGTTGATTGGCTCGCGAACAGCGTTTATGACTAAATATTCGCTACCAGGAACACATCGATCAACCACGTATGTTTGATAAGCCCTTAGGCTCAATTTATAAACCCTTAGGCTCAACATCCACACGGACAAACAATTGTTAGCATCTGTCTTATTATTTTTCCGATTATGAGCCATTCAATTTGAGCTATTCTACAAAAAAACTATTGACTCACATGTCTGCCGGCCTGCCTTCACTGCCCCTCCTCTCCCCGCCGTTGCCAGCCACGCCCTTCCGTCCCACCCTGAGGCAGGCAGCCCGGCGTGTCTCTCTCTGAGTGGGCATCAGTATGCAGCTGACTTAGTCCCTCTCCGTCGCCGGGCGATAGCGGATTCGGCGCGAGTCTCGGCCGCCCTCTCCACTTTATCCCAGTGGAGCTGATGGAATGCAGCTACATGCGCTGGCGGATCCAGCCTCTCTCCGTGGGGGGGGGGCATCTTTTTGTGGCAATAAGGTACCCCTATTTTTTTCCTCCGTGGATTTGGGCCGGTCACCTTATTTTTGTATTCAACTTAAGAAATTAACTTGTCAAATTCACAAAAAAATGTATTTTGTGGATTTTTTCCGAAAAACATCTTTATTTCTTATTTTTGGGGGTTCAAAACACAAAATTTCGAAAATCCGAGATCGGTATTTTGAAGAGAATGTCATTTCCTTTCTTTTGACGTTTTGTATTTGCAATTTCCTTCAAAATTCAATTTTCTACGATTGTTAAAATATTTATCGTTTTTCCTCCAAAAATGTCATGACATGACGTCATTAAAACGTCATTATCTCCCAAAGGACTGCATCAATTTCATTGGAATTTAGTGAGAAGACGTGGAATTGATGCAGCAAAAGATACTGAAAGTTCGACGTTGATATCTATCATAGTTTTTAAGTTATTGAGAAAATCCGGGAGAGGGGGCAGATTCAGATCGCAGAGAGCGGGCAGAGCTGGACAAGTAACACACATTGCTACAGAGCTGGACAGTAGCAGACACTGCTACAGAGCTGGACAGTAGCACACAATGCTACAGAGCTGGACAGTAGCAGACACTGCTACAGAGCTGGACAGTAGCAGGCACTGCTACACAGCTGGACAGTAGCAGACAATGCTACAGAGCTGGACAGTAACATACATTGCTACAGAGCTGGACAGTAGCACACAATGCTACAGAGCTGGACAGTAGCACACAATGATACAGAGCTGGACAGTAGCAGACACTGCTACAGCGCTGGCCAGTAGCAGACACTGCTACAGAGCTGGACAGTAGCAGACACTGCTACAGAGCTGGACAGTAGCAGACACTGCTACAGAGCTGGACAGTAGCAGACACTGCTACAGAGCGGGACAGTAGCACACAACAATGTTACATAGCTGGACAGTAGCACACAATGCTACAGAGCTGGACAGTAGCACACAGTGTTACAGAGCTGGACAGCAGTAGACAGCGCTACAGAGCTGGACAGTAGCACACAGTGTTACAGAGCTGGACAGTGGTAGACAGCGCTACAGAGCTGGGCAGTAGCAGACACTGCTACAGAGCTGGACAGTAGCACACAATGCTACAGAGCTGGACAGTAGCAGACAATGCTACAGAGCTGGACAGTAGCACACAATGCTACAGAGCTGGACAGAAGCACACAGTGTTACAGAGCTGGACAGTAGCACACAATGCTACATAGCTGGACAGTAGCAGACACTGCTGCAGAGTGGGACAGTAGCAGGCACTGCTACAGATCTGGACAGTAGCGCACAATGCTACAGAGCTGAACAGAAGCAGACACTGTTACAGAGTGGGACAGTATCAGACACTGTTACAGAGCTGGACAGTAGCAGACACTGCTACAGAGCTGGACAGTAGCACACAGTGTTACAGAGCTGGACAGTAGCACACAATGCTACAGAACTGGACAGTAGCACACAATACTACAGAGCTGGACAGAAGCAGACACTGTTACAGAGTGGGACAGTGTCAGACACTGTTACAGAGCTGGACAGTAGCAGACACTGCTACAGAGCTGGACAGTAGCACACAATGCTACAGAGCTGGACAGTAGCACACAACAATGCTACAAAGCTGGACAGTAGCACACAATGTTACAGGGCTGGACAGCAGGAGACAGCGCTACAGAGCTGGACAGTAGCACACACTGCTACAGAGCTGGATAGCGGTAGACAGCGCTACAGAGCTGGACAGTAGGTGACATTAATACATAGCTGGACAGTAGCACACAGTCTTACAGAGCTGGACAGTAGCACACAATGCTACAGAGCTGGACAGTAGCAGACACTGCTACAGAGCTGGACAGCGGTAGACAGCGCTACAGAGCTGGACAGTAGCAGACACTGCTACAGAGCTGGACAGTAGCACACAATGCTACAGAGCTGGACAGTAGCACACAATGCTACAGAGCTGGACAGTAGCACACAATGTTACAGAGCTGGACAGTAGCACACAATGCTACAGATCTGGACAGTAGCAGACACTGCTACAGAGCTGGACAGTAACAGACACTGCTACAGAGCTGGACAGTAGCACACAATACTACAGAGCTGGACGGTAACACACAATAATACAGAGCTGGACAGTAGCACACAATGCTACAGAGCTGGACAGTAGCAGACACTGCTACAGATCTGGACAGTAGCAGACAATGCTACAGAGCTGGACAGTAGCAGACACTGCTACAGAGCTGGACAGTAGCACACAATACTACAGAGCTGGACAGTAGCAGACATTGCTACAGAGCTGGACAGTAGCAGGCACTGCTACAGAGCTGGACAGTAGCAGACACTGCTACAGAGCTGGACAGTAGCACACAATACTACAGAGCTGGACAGTAGCAGACATTGCTACAGAGCTGGACAGTAGCAGACACTGCTACAGAGCTGGACAGTAGCACACAATGCTACAGAGCTGGACAGTAGCAGACAATGTTACAGAGCTGGACAGTAGCAGACACTGCTACAGAGCTGGCCAGTAGCAGGCACTGCTACAGAGCTGGACAGTAGCAGACACTGCTACAGAGCTGGACAGTAGCAGACACTGCTACAGTGCTGGACAGTAGCACACAACAATTTTACAGAGCTGGACAGTAGCACACATTGCTACAGAGCTGGACAGTAGCACACAATGATACAGAGCTGGACAGTAGCACACAACAATGTTACACAACAATGCTACAGAGCTGGACAGTAGCACACAGTGTTACAGAGCTGGACAGCGGTAGACAGCGCTACAGAGCTGGACAGTAGAAGACACTGCTACAGACAGTAGCAGACACTTCTACAGAGCTGGACAGTAACACACAATGCTACAGAGCTGGACAGTAGCAGACACTGCTACAGAGCTGGACAGTAGCACACAATGCTACAGAGCTGGACAGTAGCACACAATACTACAGAGCTGGACGGTAACACTCAATGCTACAGAGCTGGACAGTAACACACAATGCCACAGAGCTGGACAGTAACAGACAATGTTACAGAGCTGGACAGTAGCAGACACTGCTACAGCGCTGGACAGTAGCAGGCACTGCTACAGAGCTGGACAGTAGCAGACACTGCTACATAGCTGGACAGTAGCAGACACTGCTACAGTGCTGGACAGTAGCACACAACAATTTTACAGAGCTGGACAGTAGCACACATTGCTACAGAGCTGGACAGTAGCACACAATACTACAGAGCTGGACAGTAGCACACAATGCTACAGAGCTGGACAGTAGCACACAATGCTACATAGCTGGACAGTAGCACACAACAATGTTACAGAGCTGGACAGTAACAGACACTGCTACAGAGCTGGACAGTAGCGCACAATGCTACAGAGCTGGACAGTAGCAGACATTGCTACAGAGCTGGACAGTAGCAGACACTGTTACAGAGCTGGACAGCGGTATACAGCGCTACAGAGCTGGACAGTAGCAGACACTGCTACAGAGCTGGACAGTAGCACACAATGTTACAGAGCTGGACCGTAGCATACACTGATACAGAGCTGGACAGTAGCAGATACTGCTACAGTGCTGGACAGTAGTACACAATCTTACAGAGCTGGACAGTAGCAGACACTGCTACAGAGCTGGACAGTTGCACACAACAATGTTACAGAGCTGGACAGTAACACACAATGCTACAGAGCTGGACAGTAGCACACATTGTTACAGAGCTGGACAGCGGTAGACAGCGCTACAGAGCTGGACAGTAGAAGACACTGCTACAGAGCTGGACAGTAGCAGACACTTCTACAGAGCTGGACAGTAACACACAATGCTACAGAGCTGGACAGTAGCAGACACTGCTACAGAGCTGGACAGCGGTAGACAGCGCTACAGAGCTGGACAGTAGCAGACACTGCTACAGAGCTGGACAGCGGTAGACAGCGCTACAGAGCTGGACAGTAGCAGACACTGCTACAGAGCTGGACAGTAGCACACAATGCTACAGAGCTGGACAGTAGCACACAATGCTACAGAGCTGGACAGTAGCACACAATGTTACAGAGCTGGACAGTAGCACACAATGCTACAGATCTGGACAGTAGCAGACACTGCTACAGAGCTGGACAGTAGCACACAATACTACAGAGCTGGACGGTAACACACAATGCTACAGAGCTGGACAGTAGCACACAATGTTACAGAGCTGGACAGTAGCACACAATGCTACAGATCTGGACAGTAGCAGACACTGCTACAGAGCTGGACAGTAGCACACAATACTACAGAGCTGGACGGTAACACACAATGCTACAGAGCTGGACAGTAGCACACAATGTTACAGAGCTGGACAGTAGCAGACACTGCTGCAGAGCTGGACAGTAGCAGACACTGCTACAGAGCTGGACAGTAGCACACAACAATTTTACAGAGCTGGACAGTAGCACACATTGCTACAGAGCTGGACAGTAGCACACAATGATACAGAGCTGGACAGTAGCACACAACAATGTTACAGAGCTGGACAGTAGCACACATTGCTACAGAGCTGGACAGTAGCACACAATGATACAGAGCTGGACAGTAGCACACAACAATGTTACAGAGCTGGACAGTAGCACACAATGCTACAGAGCTGGACAGTAGCACACAATGCTACAGAGCTGGACAGTAGCACACAACAATGTTACAGAGCTGGACAGTAACAGACACTGCTACAGAGCTGGACAGTAGCGCACAATGCTACAGAGCTGGACAGTAGCAGACATTGCTACAGAGCTGGACAGTAGCAGACACTGTTACAGAGCTGGACAGCGGTATACAGCGCTACAGAGCTGGACAGTAGCACACAATGCTACAGAGCTGGACAGTAGCACACAATGTTACAGAGCTGGACCGTAGCATACACTGATACAGAGCTGGACAGTAGCAGATACTGCTACAGTGCTGGACAGTAGTACACAATCTTGCAGAGCTGGACAGTAGCAGACACTGCTACAGAGCTGGACAGTTGCACACAACAATGTTACAGAGCTGGACAGTAGCACACAATGCTACAGAGCTGGACAATAGCACACAGTGTTACAGAGCTGGACAGCGGTAGACAGCGCTACAGAGCTGGACAGTAGAAGACACTGCTACAGAGCTGGACATTAGCAGACACTTCTACAGAGCTGGACATTAACACACAACAATGTTACAGCGCTGGACTGTAGCACACAATGCTACAGAGCTGGACAGTAACAAACACTGCTACAGAGCTGGACAGCGGTAGACAGCGCTACAGAGCTGGACAGTAGCAGACACTAATACATAACTGGACAGTATCACACAGTGTTACAGAGCTGGACAGTAGCACACAATGCTACAGAGCTGGACAGTAGCAGACACTGCTACAGAGCTGGACAGCGGTAGACAGCGCTACAGAGCTGGACAGTATCAGACACTGCTACAGAGCTGGACAGTAGCACACAATGCTACAGAGCTGGACAGTAGCACACAATGCTACAGAGCTGGACAGTAGCACACAATGCTACAGAGCTGGACAGTAGCAGCCACTGCTACAGAGCTGGACAGTAGCAGGCACTGCTACAGAGCTGGACAGTAGCAGACACTGCTACAGAGCTGGACAGTAGCACACAGTGTTACATAGCTGGACAGTAGCACACAATGCTACAGAGCTGGGCAGTAGCAGTCACTGCTACAGAGCTGGACAGTAGCAGACACTGCTACAGAGCTGGACAGTATCAGGCACTGCTACAGAGCTGGAAAGTAGCAGACACTGCTACAGAGCTGGACAGTAGCAGACACTTCTACAGTGCTGGACAGTAGCACACAACAATGTTACAGAGCTGGGCAGTAGCAGACACAGTGTTACAGAGCTGGACAGCGGTAGACAGCGCTACAGAGCTGTACAGTAGTACACAATGCTACAGAGCTGGACAGTAGCGGACACTGTTACATAGCTGGACAGCGGTAGACAGCGCTACAGAGCTGGGCAATAGCAGACACTACTACAGAGCTGGACAGTAGCACACAGTGTTACAGAGCTGGACAGTAGCACACAATGCTACAGAGTTGGACAATAGCACACAATGCTACAAAGCTGGACAGTAGCAGACACTGCTACAAAGCTGGACAGTAGCAAACAGTGTTACAGAGCTGAACAGTAGCAGACACTGCTACAGAGCTGGACAGTAGCACACAGTGTTACAGAGCTGAACAGTAGCAGACACTGCTGCAGAGCTGGACTGTAGCAGGCACTGCTACAGAGCTGAACGGTAGCAGACACTGCTACAGAGCTGGACAGTAGCACACAATGCTACAGAGCTGGACAGTAGCACACAATGCTACAGAGCTGGACAGTAGCACACAATGCTACAGAGCTGGACAGTGGTAGACAGCGCTACAGAGCTGGACAGTAGCAGACACTGCTGCAGAGCTGGACAGTAGCAGACACTGCTACAGAGCTGGACAGTAGCACACAGTGTTACAGAGCTGGACAGAAGCACACAATGCTACAGAACTGGACAGTAGCACACAATGCTACGGAGATGGACAGTAGCAGACACTGATACAGAGCTGGACAGTAGCAGACACTGCTACAGAGCTGGACAGTAGCAGGCACTGCTACAGAGCTGGACAGTAGCAGACACTACTACAGAGCTGGACAGTAGCAGGCACTGCTACAGAGCTGGACAGTAGCAGACACTACTACAGAGCTGGACAGTAGCAGACACTGCTACAGAGCTGGACAGTAGCAGACACTGCTACAGAGCTGGACAGTAGCAGGCACTGCTACAGAGCTGGACAGTAGCAGACACTACTACAGAGCTGGACAGTAGCAGACACTGCTACAGAGCTGGACAGTAGCAGACACTGCTACAGAGCTGGACAGTAGCAGACACTACTACAGAGCTGGACAGTAGCAGACACTGCTACAGAGCTGGACAGTAGCAGACAATGCTACAGAGCTGGACAGTAGCAGACACTGCTACAGAGCTGGACAGTAGCAGACACTACTACAGAGCTGGACAGTAGCAGACACTGCTACAGAGCTGGACAGTAGCAGACACTGCTACAGAGCTGGACAGTAGCAGACACTACTACAGAGCTGGACAGTAGCAGACACTGCTACAGAGCTGGACAGTATAGTACCTACAATTCGTTTATCTCGGTATTTTATATCGGTGACTTAAAGTCGGGTCAATATCGTGACCTCCCCATTATAACTCAATGGCGAAATATTAAAATGCTTCCTATTCCGAGGATCACTGGCGGATCTAGAGTCCGAGAATGGGGGGGGGGGGCTAAAATTTCGCTCCGCTTCAGCAGCGAAAAGTTGTTGACCGGGGGGGTGGAGTCGGGTCGTCAACGCGAAAAATCGTGGAGCGGGGGGTAGTGGTGTCGGGTTCTTAAAGAGAAAGTCATTGACCGGAGGGATTTTCTTCTTCCTAATTATCACTTCTTGCAGCCAATGCAGGAACACGCGGGGCGGGGGACATCCTTGTATTGAATGCCCGCTATGCTCCTGTGGGGGGGGGGGGGGCATTTGCCCCTAATTCTCCCACTCCTCTGGATTCGCCAGTGGTAAAAACCAGACAAACCCAATTTTACCTCTTCTGTCGCTTTCAAAAAAATTGTTGTAGCTGTGTTCATGCTGAGTCTGATCTTGACTAGTTGGAAATGCTCAAAATTGTGAGACCTCTACTCATAGCAACCATAAAATGCACCGGGATAAATACCTAAGCATGGTGCAAAATGGGTGTCAGATGTAAAATTGGTACCTGAAATTACTTGAGTCTGGATATGACTTGAGGCCAAAGTAGGCATCCCAAGCTATAGTAATTTAAAATAACCATGACAATGAAAAATATTAACTTTACCTACAAATTCACAAAGTGTGAATTTTATTTGGCTACATGTTTACAGGGAAAAGGAAAACAGCGATACCCAAGTCCCAGTCACAATTCCTCAAATACTGTCGAAATGCGTTCCACGCACGCTATTCAGCGCTATAAACTTTGGCGCCAAAACGCGACGTTTTTAACTTACGTTGGTTGCAGGAATCGCTCCAGATCGAAAATGGCGCCAGACCCGCCACGCATATTTGGAAATGTCGAATATAAAGTCAAGGCCCATCATACTTGGGGACAGTGGCGTACCGAGTATCAACTATCAGGTCATGCAGGTCATGACATGGTCCTTTGGACCCGAGGCGCTCATGCAAAGCTGGCGCCCCTCCGATCAGTCACAACGCCCCTCTGGCCAGTGACGGCGCCATTCCGGCCAGTGTGGACGCTCCCCCGGCCAGTGACGGCACTCTTGTGGCCAGTGACGGTGCCCCCGGCCAGTGAGGGCGTCCCCTGCCATAGACGGCGCCTTTCCGGCCCGTGACAGCGCCCCTCCGGCCATTGACCACGCCCCTCCGGCGAGTGACGGCGCCTCTCCGGCTAGTAACGGCGCCCCTCCGGCGGGTGACGGCGCCCCTCCGACTAGTGACTGCCCCTCTTTGGCGAGTGACGGTGCCCCTCCGGACCAGTGACTCTCCTTCCGCACAGTGCGGAAGGAGAGGCGCCCCACCTCCCCCCCCCCTGCAAAATTTCGTCAATATTTGTGGCGGCCCTATCGATCGGGTGGCGCCCCTCAAGGCAATGACCTAGTCCTTTGTGAATTTCTGCGTACACCACTGCTTAGGGAGTCATAAGTCAGTCAACGCCCAAGATATTACTTTGACATTTCGTTTGGGCATCGTCCATACTTGGTTCTCCAATATATATTCCGGCCTTTTCATATGATTTTATATTTTATATGATTTGATGAAGAAAAACATATTGGAGAAAAAATCCCCCAAATCAAAATTTATAAACATGTTCAAAAACTAGAATATATATTGGAGAACGAAGTATAGACACACCGAATTTCAAAGTAATATCTTTAGTTTTGGCTGACTTATGGCGTTTTTTTTCTCGCAAAAGGTTATTTTTTCGCAGTCAGTACTCATTTGTCATCGCCAGTTTCAGCAGATTTTGAAGGGGGCTAATTTATATTGCCGCCCCTGTCGAGCGTGGGATGGGGGTGGAGGCTTTTGTTCCTGCCGCCCCCCCCCCCCCCCCCCTGGATCTGCCAGTGGTCAGACGCGCCACTTTCCCTAATCCCTATAGCTACCAAAATGTTACAAAATAGAGGAAACACGAACGAGGCAACAACAACAAAAAACAATACTTCTTTCGCAAGAAGTTATTTTTCGCAGGCAGTAGGTACCCATTTTTTCATCGCCAGTTTCAGCGGATTTGGGGGGCTAATTTCTATTGCCGCCCCTGTCGAGCTTGGGATGGGGGGCTTTAGCCCCTGGCACTGCCACCTGGGCCCTGTTTCACAAAGTGAATATATTCCTTTTCGGTGCCGTACATATTCACTTTTGTCATACTATGACATATTATGTTTCACCAAATGCCGTACTGGAATACTTATGCCATCCAAAGTATGAGAGCCAAAGTACGGCATTTTTGGAATATATTCCATTTCGACCGGCCGATCTACTTTTTTAGCCAGCTGATTGCCGATTTTGCTTACATCAAAGTATGCCAGTTTTAGTGGCATACTTTGTGTCCTCAGCGCAAGCTCAGTGCGGTTTTATTGCTATTGAATCATCAACGGATAGATTGGTCAGCGAATTTTACTGCATATTCATTGTTACGTCGTTCGTTTTTTTGCATTTCAACTGTTCCTGTTTGTGTTTTTGCTGGCATCTGTTTGAGCGTCGTTGTTCTGGAGAATGAAGGTGAAGTTGAAGCTGGTGAAGGCCATGTTGGCCTATTCGTAGAAAACGCGTTTTCAACCACGGACAAACGGTCAATGCAGATTTGTCTGCGGATAACTATTTAGGTGAGATATATTCACTTAGAAATTGCATAGAAAGGACGGTAGATCTAGCAAGGACGGTAGATAGATGTTTTGTGTATGTTTGGTCGTAATAAAAGCTTCGGAAGGTCTTTCACTGTGTATGCATTTTAACCCGCGCCGAGCCGAGGAGGGGGGGGGGGGCGTTTAGACGCCCCCCTTTAAGGTTTTTCGGGGATAGAGAAAAACAGCGGCGCGCAACGCCGCCGTTATTGGCACAGCTGTTCGGCCATCAATTGCGCACAATATGTAAAAGTAAATGCCTCGGGTCATCTCAGGTCAGGTCACCAGACCAGGTCACGTGACTCCACCTCCAAAATGTTTCCGGTCGCACCACAGCCAGTTTTTGGCCGATTGATTTAGTACTTACAGGATTTCATAACAGCAATAGTACCTACAATATGTTTATCTCGGATTTTTTATATCGGTGACCTAAGGTCGGGTCAATTTCGTGACCTCCCCATTATAAGTCAATGGGAAATAATCCGAATGCTTCCTATTCTGAGGATACGAAATATATCAGCCCAATTCTTCTGTATCATGTTATCATAGGTTATTCTTGAAGTTCCAGGAGCAATTTTTGTTCGGTGACCCCTACAGATCAGATGAGGTCACCCGAGGTCACCAACACTTTTTTGCCAATAACTATCGACAAATCAAGATATATAAGTGAAACTGGCACCAATGTGTTTGTCTCGTCGAGGCACATCTCTCAATGTGCAACATGACCTAATTGGGTCACCACTTGACCTTCACCTGAGGTCAAATTTCTAAGTTGACCTAATCTGGTCATCATGCATATGATACGAAGCGCCTTGACGAAACAAACACGATGGTTTCAACATTATTTCCCTATCGTTGTTACATAAAAATATATTTGTGAAAACGTTTTTGCTATAAAAAAAAATAGCCTTTTTGACATTTGATGAACTCTGGAGCCTCAACTATTCACCTGAGCTCAATCTGAGGACAACTTGTCGATTGCATTTTTCAAGAGCTGTCCATTGTTTTGTTTCGTTTATTCCTAGCTTTCATAGTACTTGTGCTATCCGAGAATATCTGGAGCGAAGTCCTAAAACTTGCAAATCTGACCCTTGATGACCTCTGGTGACCTCAATATTGACAGGAGAAAAAAAATTGCAATAGTTTCCAAATTCATTTTGACGAGCTTTCAAACGGTTCGTTGGTATTTGTTTACGTCTTATAGGAGCCGAGTTAGAAGGGGGCGTCGAAACGCCCCCCCCCCCCCCCCCCCCCCACCCCCGGCACGGCGAAGGTGGCGTCGAGCACCGGCACGGCGCGGGTTAACCGCATATCTCAAAAAGCGGCGCGGACGAGGCTCGAATTCGCGACCACCGGATCTATCTATCTATATCCCGGCGCTCTACCACTTACGCCATCACAGAACCCTTTGATTGGCTGTTTAATTAATAAATAATCCAAATAAACCTGATGAGCCTACATTAGGGTGTCACAAAAAAACACCTATTCGTCGGTGCAAGCTTGCAATTGACACGGGGCTCTTCTCTAGGTCAATAACAAGTATGCCACATTTCATTTCGATCCTTTGAGTTTTGGTCCCTCCCCCGGGCCTCCGTAAGTGTTGACCCCTACCCAAAAGGTAAAAAATCAAAGTCGTCGTACAGACCTCCGCGTGTGCTCATTTGAAAGCTCTTGTTGAGTATAATAAACTATAATTCAGTCGAAATGCTCTAAATTCAAGTTGCGTTCTATGAGTCATAAACAGAGCCAAAAGTAAGCCTTCAATAGAGCTCTATTGAAGGCTTGGTTTTGGGCTCTGTTTATATCTCATAGAACGAAAACTTGAATTTAGAGCATTCGGACTGAATTAAAGTTTACTCTACTCGACAAGAGCTTTTAAATGAGCACACGCGGAGGTCTGTACGACAACCTTGATTTTTTTACCTTTTGGGTAGGGGTCAACAACTTACGGAGACCCGGGGGGGGGCCAAGACTCGAAGGATCGAAATGAAATTTGGCATACTTGTTACTGACCTAAAGAAGAACGCCGTGTCAATTGGCAAGCTTGCACCGACGAAAAAGTGTGTTTTTTGTGACACCCTAGCCTACATTTCCATGGCATCACACCAAAACAACGTAACTACCTAGCTCTTAATTATTCCAATATGATGTTGGAAACAAAATATTGCGAAGAATAGTGTGCGTCTGCCACAAAACTCACAAAAGAAGAAAATGGTATCTTAATGTATGTGGCTGATCGCGACAGGCTGCGGTCACCAACACATATTGCATGATACACACGTGACACGAAGATATCTTCAAATAATATTTATTTTCAAGTTACAAAAACGCTCAGCATCTCGCTCGAATATGATTTGTTTTCCCGTCGTTTTCCCGATATCCGCGAAATCTGAGGGAGATGTCTATTTTAACCCGCGCCGTGCCGGGGGGGGAGGGGCGTGTCTAGACACCTCCCTCAAGGTTTTTCGCGGATATCGGGAAAAACGGCGGCGTGCAGCGCCACCGTTTTTGGCACAGCTGTTTGAGCATCAATTTTCCACATTATGTAAAAACAAATACCTCGGGTCATCTCAGGTCAGGTCACCAGACCAGGTCACGTGACCCCACCTCCAAAATAACTTTTGGTCGTACCACAGTCACAGTTTGTGGATGATCGGTTTTACACTTACAAGATTGCATAAGGTCATAATACATCTACAATTCGTTCGTCTTGGATTTTGTTTATATCAGCGACCTAAGGTCGGGTCAATTTCGTGACCTCCCCATTATAAGTCAATGGGGGAAATATTAAAATGCTTCCTATTCAAGGATACGCAAGATAGCAGTTTAATTCCTTCTGGATCATGTTATTATAAGCCATTCTTGATGATCTAGGTGTCATTTTTGTTCAGTGACCCCTATAGGGTCAGCCAAGGTCATCCAAGGTCACCAACAGTTTTATGGCAATAACTCTTGACATAATGACGATCGAGAAGTGAAACCGAAACCAATGTGTTTGTCTCGTCACGGAACGTCTTCCCATATGCAACATAACCTACTTGGGTCACTACTTTACCTTGACCTGAGGTCACATTTTTAAGTTGACCTAACATGGTCAACATTAATATGAGTCGAAGCGCCTTGACGAGAAAAATACGATGGCGTCAACATTATTGCCTTGTCTTTATTAGGTAAAAGCTATTTGTGATAAACTGTTTTGTAAAAAAATAGCCTTTTGACATTTGATGAGCTCTTGAGCCTAAACTATTGACCTGAGCTAAAATCTAAGGACGCTTTAACGATTGCATTTTTGAGCTTTCCATTGTTTTTTCGTTTCTTCCTAGCTATCATAGCTACTGTGATATCTGGGAGTTTCTGGAGCGAAGTCCTAAAACTGGAAAATCTGACATTTGATGACCTCTGGTGACCTCAATATTGACTTGAGGAAAACAAAATATCCAAAGTACCTTCGAATATGCTTGTCGAGAGCTTTCGAACGCCCTTTTCCGCGTCTTTTTAGCCCTTTTAGTTTTCGAGTTAGAGGGGGGTCTCTCTCTCCCCCCCCCCCCCCCCCCCCGGCACGGCGAAGGTGGTGCCGAGCACCGGCACGGCGCGGGTTAAACCCAAACAAAGATATATAGCTAAGTATTGGGCGATATTCGCTTTTGCACACCTTTATGTAGGTAAATGTAATAGTTTATACTAATTATACATGTCTAATTTCATCAGAACTGCACTCAAAACAGGGACATTCTCAGTACTTACCTAACAATAATAATTTGTATCACCGTCATCGCCTCAGTCGACCGCCCGCAACGACTCCGCCATTACAACTGAAATGTAAACAACATGGGCGCAGAAAGAAATGCGTCAGATTCCAAGTTTGCCATATGACTTCATATGTATCTGGTCGACCACTAACCCTATCGCGCTCTCACTAAACCTCCGTTCCTGGCGGAGCGCAGGACTTGTATTTGAGACCGAAAGTCGGCCGCGCAGCGACCGCCAATGCCTTGACCTTGCTGGATACATATCTGACGCATTTCACACAACAACAAAAAACACGTTGCTTACATTTCAGTTGTAATTTGGGGGAGCAACTCGGCGCAGTGGTAAGATACTTGCCTTCTGTGCCGGTGACCGGGGTTCAATCCCTCGGCGGGCCTCTGCCAAATGTCTTCCCGGCTCCCCACACCCCTCGGAACAGGGTGAGAGTTCCAATTAGCACCTTCATCCCAAGAGGATACGGTGCTTGGTCCACAAACCAACCAAACCAACCTTTTAACATTAGCGAAGGAGTAAGATAAGAGCTCCTTCGCTGTCAAATAGGAGTGACTTAGGAGCAAAATGTTATTTAGATAAGTTTTTTAGAAAGCTTGAATCGGTCTTTCTTTCAGGGCATGTTGTTTGTAATTCGGCCCAGAGAATTATCTATATAGTCTTTCAAAATTGCGAGTTATTATTGATTTGTATAGGGGTAAGGGATTATCCGTCCATATGACGTCACCATTCCTAAGTCGGATTCGGTCCAATCGCCGGATGACTCAACCTTCGTGTAGGGTCTTCCACCATGCGCCATAAACGACGCAATTGCGCAGGATGCACGGTATAACTGGAATGTGAATGTTCATGCTGAATGAAATATATATATATATATATATATATATATATATATTTCTACTATTTATTAGTAGAACACTCAAGGTACCAGAACAATGAGATCGACTGTACTGGTGTTCTATTACCCTGGTCCTGACAGTCGATCTCAGACTCACCCCATTGAAAATACACAAGCACCCGACCCCCACCCCCGGGGAGCAATTGTCTAACTAGATAACTGGTATAAATTTTTTCGTCGGCAATATGGTGAAACTAAATTATTGAGAATTAAGAGCTGAAACGCAACTGGTAATTTAACAATGTAAATGTACGTATATGCTGACGTGATGAATATGATGATTAAGTGAATATTACATCTGAAGTGGTTTTGGCGATCAGTATTTCTAAGGACATGATCGCTTAGTAAATTTTCCCAGGAATGACAGCCATAGGTTAATTATTTTTTTCTGGCATTTTGACCCCCGACGGGCCCGAGTACTTCATGGTAAGGAGCATTTTGTCCCGACCTTACCCATAGGGACAGAACACTTTACCACCCCTGGTCATCTTGCATGCTTGGCAGACTGGTCGTGCCTTTGGAAACTGCAGCTCAATCCATCTAAATGTAAATCATTCACGATGACACTGAAAAGAAAGCCGTTGCTTAACACCTACAAAATCACGACGACGCTCTTCAAAGGTCTCTTCTATTCGGGACCTTGGTGTTTGGTTGGATTCCCAAACAACTTTGCAGATCACATCGATAAAAATTGTTAGTAGGCGAACAGAATGTTGGGTGTGATGATCAGGTCGCTCCAGGTTGGCCATCCTTTTGGGGGAGCGAGATCTAGAGCAATAAGACTAAAACCGAAACAGGAACCGATCTTGGCAGCTTATTCGGCAAATATCCGCTCGATTTTAGAATACGGATGCATCATCTGGGGCGGCGCTGCTAAGACTCACTTGAAAGACTGGACAAAATTAAACACAAGTTTCTAATTGGCTGGCATCCATTTCTTTCCGGCAATCACGAACTCTGGATTATGATCAATTTTTGGCACTATTTAAAATCCCAAGC
>JAXIVJ010019880.1:0-12500 GCA_036785665.1 Chirona hameri | reverse complement strand
GCCAGACGTACCCTCGGTCGATCTGAGGGACGATCGGTCGACCCGTGGGGGGGGGGGCTCAGTCGGCCTGAAGTGGCCCTCAGTCGGCCTGAGGGGGCTCTCAGTCGGACTGAGGGGCCCTTAGGCGCCCTGAAGGGGCCCTCAGTCGGCCTGAGGGGCCCTCAGTGGACCTGAGGGACAGTCAGTCGGCCTGAAGGTCCCCCAGTCGGCCCTTTGTCGGCTTTAGGGGCCCTCAGTCGGTATGAGTTAGTCTGAGGGGACCATCAGTCGGCCTTGGGGGCCCCCAGTCGGCCTGAGTGGTCCCTCAGGCGCCCTGAAGGGGCCCTCAGTCGGGCTGAAGGGACACTCAGTCGGCCTGAGGGGCCCTCAGTTGGCCTGAGAGACCCTCAAGTCGCCCTGAAGGGGCCCTCAGTCGGCCTTGGGGCCTTCAGTCGGCCTGAGTTAGTCTGAGAGGACCCCCAGTCGGCCTTAGAGGGCCCTCAGTCGCCCTGAAGGGGCCCTTAGGCGCCCTAAAGGACCCTTCAATCGGCCAGAGTTAGTGAGAGGGAACACTCAGGGGGCCCTCAATCGGTCTAGGGGGCCCTCAGTCGGCCTCATGGGCCCTGAGTCGGCCTGAGGGGACACTCAGTTGTCCTGAGGGGGGCCTTCGGCCCGAGGGGTCCTGGGTCGACTTGAGGGGGCCCTGAGTCGGCCCAAGGGGTCCTAAGTCGGCGTGAAGGGCCCAGTCAGCCTGAGGGGCACTCAGTCGGTCTGAGGGACCCTTAGTCGTCCTAGGATAAACCTCGGATGGCCTGAGGGACCCTCGGTTGGCCTGAGATGGCCCGCGTCTGGTTTGAGGGTGCCCTTAGTTTATATGAGGTTGCCCTCAGACTGCCTGAGCCCTGAGGGGCCTTCTGTCGGTCTGAGGGACCGTCACTCCTCAGTCGGCCTGAGAGGCCATTGGTCGTCCTAGGATGGCCTTCGGATGGCCTAAGGAGGCGCTTGGTCGGCCTGAGATGGCCCTCGGCCGGCTTGACAGGGCCCTAAGTCGGCATGAGGGTGCCCTCGGTCTGCCTGAATGGCCCACATTCGGCCTGAGATGGACCTTGGCCGGCCTGAGATGAACTTTGGACAGTCCAAATGGCCCTCGCTCGTCCTGAGGGAGTCCTCGGTCGGCTTGAGGGGCCCTTGACCGACTGAGGGGCCCTTCGGTTGGTTCAAAGGGTCTTCGAACAGGCCTGAGGGTGGTGCACTCAGCCGCCCTAGGGGACTTCGATCGACCTGAGGTAGCCTTTGGTGGTCCTGAGTGGACCTCGGTCGGCCTGAGGGTGCTCTCGGTCGGTCTGAAAGGCCTTCAGTCGGCCTAAGGGGCCCTGAACCGGCCTGCAAAAAAAAAACGTTCGATCAGGGTGAGGGACCCTCGTTCAAACTGTGACGTCCTCGGTTGGCCTTAGATCGCCATTGGCCGGTATGTGCGGATCCCTGCTAGGCTCTTCAAGACCGATCTTCCAAGGCCGCAGTGGGCCCAACAGACCCATAGAGGAATGGGCGGAGCTTTTGCAAGAAAGTTGGTGGGACAAAATGTAATTTTGCTTGGTTGAGTTGAAAATTACCATTTGAATACCGGATGACCTCAAAATATGACAAGAGTTGGTGGGACAAAACACAAAGTTGGTGGGACCCTACTATTTGAATAGGAAACTCCACCCGTGCATAGAGGTCACTTTTAAGCCAGATAAGAACCGTTTCAGCCTTCAGGGGATAAGTTTCCCTTCCTTCAAATCGCGACTTAAAAACATGTCGGATCTGAGATTAACTTTATATTTGCATTATTTACCCCCGCGCTCAACAACGCATTTTAATTATTTACCCATCTCCCAGCACAACAACATTTGTTTCGCTGGGGTAGGGGTGGCCCTCGGTCTTAGAAAGGGGCCCTGACGTTCCGGAGGCCCATAAAACTAGCCGCGGGTACTACTTTGGCGAAATCCTGGGTACGCCTATGGCCCTCTCAGGCCTGGAATGGGCCCAAAGGCCGTTTCGGATATTTATGGGGACGGCCCCCCTCCCTCCTGTAACGGGCCCCCCGATCAGATGCACCTGTCTCGAAAAATTATGGCTACGCCCCTGATCTCACCCCAGTCAGCTAGCGTCGGCGGCGGGCAGGCCGTTGGCGACCGCTTAAAACGGCAACTTTCGAATCCCCTGCAACGCTATGACGATGTGTTCCATCGATCTTCGGTATTCTTTACATAGGTGAATATTCATCACTATAAGGTTACAGCACATTCTTTAATATCTCGTGAAATATAACTGATTGTTTTGGCTTTATAGTTCGTTACGGGTATGCTGATGTTTCAGAAAATGTCGCAGCTCTCTCGCCCGGCTGCATGATCCCAGGCCCGGCTGAGGCCGCCGCCAGTCCCGCCTCTAGAGGCTGGCGCAATTGCGCATGCGTAATACGATCTGCTCGAATGGCTCAGATTCGAATGCTGGCGCGAGGCGTCAGCCTAGGCACTAGATGGCGCCAGGCGTGATTTTTTGTTAAAAGCTGCCGGTTTTCTTTGCATAGAGAACTGTGACTGTAATCTGTATATAGTAGAGCTATGATTGAAAGCAAAGTCTTTGATATAATTTCCGAACTAAAGAGTTGAGATTTTGGCACCGCCGGATTCAAGGGACGCCAAAGGGGCACTCCCAAACGCCTGAAATCGGCCGTAAATTGGCTTACGTTCCGACATGATTTGAGAGAAAACCTAAGTAACTTGAATGGCTTATTTCATATTTGTTTCAGAATCTTATGAACGTCATGAAGAGTGTGGGGGTGAAACTTAGATCTCGTCTTGAGTGAACCCCAACCCCTTATCCAAAATGTATTTGCATAGGCATTTGAGCTCCTCTCATCTTGACCTGCCTTTTACTGGCCCAAATTTTCCTCATTAGACAAAAATAAAGATTGAATCAATAATTATGATCAAATAGTGGGGGCATGGCCCCCGCCTCCGTTCCTAAGCCTGTTATTTTTTTTAAGTTTGTAACTAAACTCGCAAGTCGAAGCTGCTCTTACCCGTTGAAACCTCTGGACTTGGGCCTCAGGTACTTTGAGTACCACGAGCCGCCACTGGCTAAAGGTCTTGCTGACATGCAGACGTAAGCTAGCGCCGGGGCATCAGTAGCGGCGAAACGAGTACTACAGTTGCCTAGGTGGCAGCAGCTTACAGGGCACCTCGAGTCGGCGATGAAGTGAGAAAGTTACTCAACAACACGACAATCGGCCTACCATTGTAAGGTGCGTTCTGACGTTCATTAACCCGCGACTTACTGGGGGAGGGGGGGTATTTTGTACCCCCCTTCCCTTTATTTTGCAATAACACCTAAACGAACACCGGTATCGGGACCAAACTTGCAGTACCTTCTCTCACATCAATTCTAGACATGTTGGCAAAAGGACAAATATGAGGTTATGATAGGGCAACCGGGAATGACGTCAGAGTGACGTCATGTTCTTTGGTTTTTGTTGAAAAATAATGGTTTGCGGAAAACGCTGGCAATGATACGATGTTTGAGATAAACTCAATTATCTTAAATCAAATTACTGACGATAGACCGGGCTATCAAACGCTATCTCGGATTTTTGAGGGTTTTTTATTCAAAATTTTCAGAAATCCAAATACATTTTGTTTTGTTTTTACCAAATTTGCACACACAAAAAATCAGAATTATCCAAAAACCGGAATATGTGACCGAGACGTGTGCGGTGAATGTGTACCAAATTTGAAGTCGATATCTTGAAAAAATGACTGACTTATGAGTTATGACCTTTAAATGACAAAAATTGCCCACCTGTCACAGCATTACTGTGCATAAAAAACGCATTTCCGTGTTTGATTTTTACTTCTATTTATATGGAATAAACAATGTTCTAATGTCATTTTTCGCGTTCTAGACGAAAAACAAACCCATAAACATGTGTTACAACGCCTAATGATCGTAATCTGCAGTTTGACCTCGTGACCTCGGATGACCTTGACCTGACCCAAGGTCATAAACAGCTTAGAAAGGTACTTAGAAGTGTCAGACACACGAATCATACCGATTTATCGACAGCTTATGCGTTTAATATCGCAATTTTGCGCGACAATTCCATCCATCGAGACCTTTTGACACGGTCAAACATTTTGTACTTGACCTGACCTGTGACGTCATCAGTGACCCCGAGGTCAACAAAATTATGTTTCCCTTAATAAATGTTCCAGGGCTATCGAATGCCGTTTGAATTTTTACATTCGGTCCAGTAGTTCCGGAGATCCGAGGGGGGGGGGGCAAAAAATAGCCCCACCCCCCCCCCCCCCCCCCCCCCCCACCCCACCCCAGCAAGTCGCGTTATGAAATATACCCCAGTAACTCGCGGGTTAAACGAGCTTTTTCAGCCCTCAATCTCAAGTGCGCAATTCATCAGTATAAAAAGGACAGGTGATAAGATTCCCGGGAATAGTGGAGTGGGGCCCCGACGATAAGCAGATTGAATAGTTCAGATTAGAAACGCGCTCACACGAGCTGGCGCGTATTTTCCTCCTCCCCAGTATAGCTGGCGCTCGAGCAGTCGGCCAGCAAGGCACGACATCCATTCTAGGAATGTACTGCAATACCCGAATCCGGTGGAGGTCGCGCTGGCGATTTTTCCCAAGATAGCGACATTGAAGTAATGTTACTGGGCTTGCTACTGGCTGCCTTGGAATAGAACGTTCTGTGATTCAGCTGCAGTAAAGCGTTAATTGTTCTGTTCCAAAACCTATGACAAGGAGTATCCATTTGATGGCTACTCCTTGACATAGGTTTTTGACACTCGATGGATTCCATCAAGTGTCATGTAGTCCACTAACACTGCGATACCGATACCTGTCAATGTGTGACTGCGACTGTAAAGACTGTGCTTCAGCCCCGTCCACTAACACTGCGATACCGACACCTGTCAATGTGTGACTGCGACTGTAAAGACTGTGCTTCAGCCCCGTCCACTAACACTGCGATACCGACACCTGCCAATGTGTGACTGCGACTGTAAAGACTGTGATTCAGCCCCGTCCACTAACACTGCGATACCGACACCTGTCAATGTGTGACTGCGACTGTAAAGACTGTGCTTCAGCCCCGTCCACTAACACTGCGATACCGACACCTGTCAATGTGTGACTGCGACTGTAAAGACTGTGATTCAGCCCCGTCCACTAACACTGCGATACCGACACCTGTCAATGTGTGACTGCGACTGTAAAGACTGTGATTCAGCCCCGTCCACTAACACTGCGATACCGACACCTGTCAATGTGTGACTGCGACTGTAAAGACTGTGCTTCAGCCCCGTCCACTAACACTGCGATACCGACACCTGTCAATGTGTGACTGCGACTGTAAAGACTGTGATTCAGCCCCGTCCACTAACACTGCGATACCGACACCTGTCAATGTGTGACTGCGACTGTAAAGACTGTGCTTCAGCCCCGTCCACTAACACTGCGATACCGACACCTGTCAATGTGTGACTGCGACTGTAAAGACTGTGATTCAGCCCCGTCCACTAACACTGCGATACCGACACCTGTCAATGTGTGACTGCGACTGTAAAGACTGTGATTCAGCCTTAACATCGGCTGGCGACAGCCACAGATACAGACACGTAGATTAATCGACCCAGTGTTATGAGAGTGGCGTCAGATCTGACAGCCGCAGATACAGACACGTAGATTAATCGACCCAGTGTTATGAGAGTGGCGTCAGATCTGACAGCCGCAGATACAGACACGTAGATTAATCGACCCAGTGTTATGAGAGTGGCGTCAGATCTGACAGCCGCAGATACAGACACGTATATTAATCGACCCAGTGTTATGAGAGTGGCGTCAGATCTGACAGCCGCAGATACAGACACGTAGATTAATCGACCCAGTGTTATGAGAGTGGCGTCAGATCTGACAGCCGCAGATACAGACACGTAGATTAATCGACCCAGTGTTATGAGAGTGGCGTCAGATCTGACAGCCGCAGATACAGACACGTAGATTAATCGACCCAGTGTTATGAGAGTGGCGTCAGATCTGACAGCCGCAGATACAGACACGTAGATTAATCGACCCAGTGTTATGAGAGTGGCGTCAGATCTGACAGCCGCAGATACAGACACGTAGATTAATCGACCCAGTGTTATGAGAGTGGCGTCAGATCTGACAGCCGCAGATACAGACACGTAGATTAATCGACCCAGTGTTATGAGAGTGGCGTCAGATCTGACAGCCGCAGATACAGACACGTAGATTAATCGACCCAGTGTTATGAGAGTGGCGTCAGATCTGCGGCGCGGCCCACGCAGCCACCGCGGGCCGGCCGGAACCTGGGATGCCTGAGGTGCGGTGCTGGTGACGCGGTGACGCGGTGACGCGGTGGCTGGGGTGCGGTGCCGCTGACGTGGCCCCGCACAGACGGAGCTAGCTCCGTGGTGACGTCATCAAGTGGTGCCGCTGCCGGCCGGCACGCCATGCTGACCAGCCGGACGGTGCCGAACACACAAACACACAGCCAACACAGAGCTGACACGGCTGGGGCAGGCGGCGGGGCTGTGCTCGGGAGAAGCTGGCAGCGCCACAGTGCCTGGGAGCTGACTGCAGCACTGGTGCCACGACACTTGGTCCTGGCAGAAGACGCCAACTAGGATACTGCGGAGAGGGCTAATAATCCAAGCTTCTAAGAACGCAACTAAAAACACCGCAATGCGTGTGAATCAATCTACGAGGCGACGTGCGCTGGCGGGCTACAACGCTGGGTCAATAGTGGATAGGCTTTGGCGCCAGACGAATGCCAGACGAATGATAGCACCTTTATGACAGAGAGAAACATATGCGACCAGTAGCGTACACAGGATTCACTCCAGAAGGGGCAATTTTTGCTGAGGGGGGTATAAAGTACCCCCACCAAAAAAAAATCACCGGATTTGGCCCACTGTATTTTTAAAATTGCATATTTTCACCATCTTTCTCTTTTTTTTAAAGATTTTTTTTTAAAAAAATCATTTTTTCCGACCAAAGGGGGCACGTACAGGCCTTCGGGGAGGGGGCAATTGCCCCCCCCCCCCCTCCCCCCCCCCTTGTGTACGCATATGTATGCGACCGAGTGGTTCCGTACGCGTGCTGCATTGGCCCAAGGTATTGACAGACCAATAATGTGCCGTGACTGATTCGTGTAATGACCAGTGATGGCTACTGCTGCGCAATAGGAGTCAATGGAATAGGAGGTTCGGCCGGGAATTGCCAGTATATTGAGACGAGAATGTAGTATTGATCTCGGTACTGGAAACTGGGCCAGTGGGTACCAGCAACAGCTGCTATACAGCCGATATACCACCGAGAAAAGCAGCAAACCTTCATCAAATATTCAAGATTTATGTATATCCATGGACGGTTGTCATGAGAAACTATGATAGGTGATGAAGCAACTCACCTCCGTCTTAGAAGCAGCTATTTCAAAATGCCACATTGTAAACCATCAGAGATAATCCAGGATTACAAAGCCAGAGAAGTTTCTGAACACTTGTGCTTGCGAAAGTCCTGAACACGGTACGCAATGCATTTTGGAAAAGGGCCACGTCTTTTTAAATAGCAATGAATGTTCGTGATGCTCAAAATACTCCCGCCAACTAAAAACACCAAACTGGTTAGGTGAGCCGAGCCGCTGGTTTCTCAACCAGCCTAAAACAAGGTCATGCCGATTGCCCATCCCCTGATGAGTCACACCGCCTCCTTTCTCCGGGTCGCACCTACAGGAGAGTGATCGCGTGCAGCCCGCCGACGCACGCGCTACTGGACTAGCTACGAGACAACAGAGAGCGAGCGGTGTCTAGCTGCCCGTGACAGAGAAGCTGGGATCACGTTACCCCGCTGGTGGACGTAGGTGACGGGTCCGAACGATGCCGGCGAGGGCGTCCGGACGCTGACGATCTGTTCCGCCTGCTCCGCCTGCTCCGGCTGCTGGTCGGCCGCCGCCGCTGCCGCCGCCGCGGGGTCGCTCGCGTCCTTACCGTCCTCGAGCGTGCCATAGGTAGAGTTGGTGCTGGCCGACGTCACTTTGAACCGCTCCGACATGGCGGGCGGGGGGCCGGGCCGGCCACCGAACAGGGACGCCGCTGCAACACACACAGCAACGGAGCCGGTTACAGCAGGTGGGACGGAGGGAGGGGCGGGTGCAGCGGAAACAAAGCCGACACAATGGACGGCGAGGCCGTTAACACGAACAAAGCCGACACAATGGACGGCGAGGCCGTTAACACGCACAAAGAATGTCTGCACTCAAGACAGGATCTAACCGTTATCCCTCATCCAGACGGCCACAGCATCCAGACACTCAGCATCCAGACGGCCACAGCATCCAGACAAAGCCGACACAATGGACGGCGAGGCCGTTAACACGCACAAAGAATGTCTGCACTCAAGACAGGATCTAACCGTTATCCCCCATCCAGACGGCCACAGCATCCAGACACTCAGCATCCAGACGGCCACAGCATCCAGACAAAGCCGACACAATGGACGGCGAGGCCGTTAACACGCACAAAGCCGACACAATGGACGGCGAGGCCGTTAACACGCACAAAGAATGTCTGCACTCAAGACAGGATCTAACCGCGACGCATCAGCAGTAACTTACCGCACTGGACAATGCACGTGAATCTTGTACTATTCTAATAACTTGACTTGGTAACTTGGTCCATAGTATAACTTGTACTAGCCATATACCGGGGTAATGTCAACTGTGTGGGAAGTTGGCGAGTTGCGCGGAGTAGTCACCTACATACTGCACGGAATAAAATTGGTTCAGCAGCCACTTGCGTAATGCCGAGGTCATCTGATTTAATTAGGGTGATCACAGAACGACAATGTCTGTCAATGCCACGTTTTTTAATTAAACCCGCGAGCCGGCGCCTGCACGTCGGCGAGGTGTGGACGGTTGGAGATAGTCCGTCCAATATAGCCGAGTCCGCCAGCTGCTACTGGCTATTGGATAGCCCGTCCAATATAGCCGAGTCCGCCAGCTGCTACTGGCTATTGGACAGCCCGTCCAATATAGCAGAGTCCGCCAGCTGCTACTGGCTATTGGATAGCCCGTCCAATATAGCCGAGTGCGCCAGCTGCTACTGGCTATTGGATAGCCCGTCCAATATAGCCGAGTCCGCCATCTGCTACTGGCTATTGGATAGCCCGTCCAATATAGCCGAGTCCGCCAACTGCTACTGGCTATTGGATAGCCCGTCCAATATAGCCGAGTCCGCCAGCTGCTACTGGCTATTGGACAGCCCGTCCAATATAGCCGAGTCCGCCAGCTGCTACAGGCTCTTGGATAGCCCGTCCAATATATCCGAGTGTGCCAGCTGCTACTGGCTATTGGATAGCCCGTCCAATATAGCCGAGTCCGCCAACTGCTACTGGCTATTGGATAGCCCATCCAATATAGCCGAGTCCGCCAGCTGCTACTGGCTATTGGATAGCCCGTCCAATATAGCGGAGTCCGCCAGCTGCTACAGGCTCTTGGATAGCCCGTCCAATATAGCCGAGTCCGCCAGCTGCTACTGGCTATTGGATAGCCCGTCCAATATAGCCGAGTCCGCCAACTGCTACTGGCTATTGGATAGCCCGTCCAATATAGCCGAGTCCGCCAGCTGCTACTGGCTATTGGATAGCCCGTCCAATATAGCCGAGTCCGCCAGCTGCTACTGGCTATTGGATAGCCCGTCCAATATAGCCGAGCCTGCCAGCTGCTACAGGCTATTGGATAGCCCGTCCAATATAGCCGAGTCCGCCAACTGCTACTGGCTATTGGATAGCCCGTCCAATATAGCCGAGTCCGCCAACTGCTACTGGCTATTGGATAGCCCGTCCAATATAGCCGAGTCCGCCAACTGCTACTGGCTATTGGATATCCCGTCCAATATAGCCGAGTCCGCCAACTGCTACTGGCTATTGGATAGCCCGTCCAATATAGCCGAGTCCGCCAGCTGCAACAGGCTATGTGTGTTCCAAGTTGGCCAGAACTCGTTGACTTAGGCGGCCGACATTGCCTGGGTTACTTGTCGGGTTCAGAACCCGCGCCAGTCTCAACAGCGATGCGAACTACAAAATTATGTTAAAAATATACATTGGTTTAAATCTTATCCTGCTAACCAGTGTGGGTCTCGGAACATTGCTGACACGGGCTGAGAACTCATGTGACATAAGATCAGAAAACCCCTGCCGTCTGGACTGATCGACTGACCAGTGTCAGAGCAGCATCTCACTGAGATCAGTGTCAGAGCAGCATCTCACTGCATCAGTGTCAGAGCAGCATCTCACTGAGATCAGTGTCAGAGCAGCATCTCACTGAGATCAGTGTCAGAGCAGCATCTCACTGAGATCAGTGTCAGAGCAGCATCTCACTGAGATCAGTGTCAGAGCAGCATCTCACTGAAATCAGTGTCAGAGCAGCATCTCACTGAGATCAGTGTCAGAGCAGCATCTCACTGAGATCAGTGTCAGAGCAGCATCTCACTGAGATCAGTGTCAGAGCAGCATCTCACTGAGATCAGTGTCAGAGCAGCATCTCACCGAGATCAGTTCACCGGGGCTGCTTGAATTGTCTCAGGTGCGCTGTTTTGTCTATCATTGAAAGGAAGGGATACATACAAACTTCAAATTCAATCACTCGAGAGAAGAAGAAAAAACTTCCGTTTTCATGAAGTTTTCTCCTAAGATCATTGTTTTTCACGTCCAGTACAGGGAACGTGCGGGGGGAGGAACATACTTGTATTGAATGCCCCTCTCAGATTCCTGTGGAAGGGAGGGGATATTTATCCCTGATGCCCCCCTGGATCCGCCAGTGCCAGCAATTACCGCCAAGGAGAGCCTCCGCCAGTCGCCAGACACCTAATGGAATTCAATTTCCCATTTTCCAAATTCGTTATAAGTAATTGCGAAAGTTGTGTCATGCCGCGAAGGGGCGCGAAATTTTCCGGTTGGGGCTGCTTGAATTGCAAATTCAATCACTCAAGAGAAAAATACTTCCGGTTTCATGAAGTTTTCTCATAAGATCACTGTTTTTCACGTTCAGTGCAGGGAACGCGCGGGGGGGGGGGGTACTTGCAATACACATACACATATAAATATAAATATAAATATAAATATAAATATAAATACGCATACGCATACGCATACGCATACGCATACGCGCACGCGCACGCGCACGCACACGCCACGCACACGCACACGCACACGCACACGCACACGCACACGCACACGCACACGCACACGCACACGCACACGCACACGCACACGCACACGCACACGCACACGCACACGCACACGCACACGCACACGCACACGCACACGCACACGCACACGCACACGCACACGCACACGCACACGCACACGCACACGCACACGCACACGCACACGCACACGCACACGCACACGCACACGCACACGCACACGCACACGCACACGCACACGCACACGCACACGCACACGCACACGCACACGCACACGCACACGCACACGCACACGCACACGCACACGCACACGCACACGCACACGCACACGCACACGCACACGCACACGCACACGCACACGTCACACGTACACGTACACGTACACGTACACGTACACGTACACGTACACGTACACGTACACGTACACGTACACGTACACGTACACGTACACGTACACGTACACGTACACGTACACGTACACGTACACGTACACGTACACGTACACGTACACGTACACGTACACGTACACGTACACGTACACGTACACGTACACGTACACGTACACGTACACGTACACGTACACGTACACGTACACGTACACGTACACGTACACGTACACGTACACGTACACGTACACGTACACGTACACGTACACGTACACGTACACGTACACGTACAGATACACGTACAGATACATATACATATACATATACATATATATATATATATATATATATATATATATATATATATATATATATATATATATATATATATATATATATATATATATATATATATATATATATATATATATATATATATATATATATATATATATATATATATATATATATATATATATATATATATATATATATATATATATATATATATATATATATATATATATATATATATATATATATATATATATATATATATATATATATATATATATATATATATATATATATATATATATATATATATATATATATATATATATATATATATATATATATATATATATATATATATATATATATATATATATATATATATATATATATATATATATATATATATATATATATATATATATATATATATATATATATATATATATATATATATATATATATATATATATATATATATATATATATATATATATATATATATATATATATATATATATATATATATATATATATATATATATATATATATATAT
>JAXIVJ010019879.1:0-16897 GCA_036785665.1 Chirona hameri | reverse complement strand
GTCATTTTATTATCGCGATGACAATTAAATTGGTAATTGCACTAACTCCATTAGTAATGCACCGGTGCGAGAGTCATCAGGTTATTATTTGGTCGTTGCTTTCAATATCAAAATGCACCAGATGAACATTTAATGAAGATTGTCGACATTTGTCATGCAATGTCTCCATTGTTCATCTCGTATAACGTACATTATTTATCGGCATTGTATAATGACAAATATGGAAGTTGCCAGGGAAGTATAAACATCAAAGACTTACCTCTTGGAGTATGTCTCTTTGACGAGAAAGGTAAACCTATGTCATATTGGCTTCAGTAATGCTGGTGCGAACTCGTTTCTAATTTAGGTAGGTAATGCTTGCATCCAGACTTTTCTTGCGATCCCAACCTAAGTGTCTCGTAACTTCTCCACCAAATTTACCTTTCCCACCGCACGCAGATGTTTCCTCAATCAAAACAGAAACTTATCGAATTTTGTCTATGCTGTACAGTGTACAGTGATTAACCTAAACAAAGCACATCGAATTTTGCATGTTGCAGTGCTTCTGTGCAAAAACTCATCGTGTAATCATTTTTGAAATGTCGAGAAAACCGGCCTACTAGGAACGTGCTTAATGTTAACGGTTCCTTCTTCACTGATACAAACCTTCTAAAACTGAATCGTACTTACTCTCCCTGGATAAAGGTACTCTTTGGTGTTATTTTTGACTTTTTCCACATTTTCCATTATTGTGGTACACAACAGACCAATGAACAAATTTGTTTCCCCGTACGTTTTATCGATTACATTACAAAGTAATTATCTGTATGCTATTTGGCACCACCACGTGCACATTAAACAAGGACATATTTTTGTTCCCTCCGGCAGTTCGATAGTTGGCTTCGGCTATGTCTTCGGATGCTACCCATAGCTTCTTTTCGTTTTTGAGAGCATTCAGGCTTTATGCATTCCTCGTTGCCTGCATGGATACTGCTTCTAAGCCAATCCAACAACACTGACCTTCTGCTGCTGATGAACCAATATAGTGACACAGTGACACCAACCGACACAGTGACACCAGCCGACATAGTGACACTAACCGACACAGTGACACCAACCGACATAGTGACACTAACCGACACAGTGACACCAACCTACATAGTGACACCAACCTACACAGTGACACCAACCGACACAGTGACACCAACCGACATAGTGACACCAACCTACATAGTGACACCAGCCTACATAGTGACACCGACCGACACAGTGACACCAACCGACATAGTGACACCGACTGACATAGTGACACCAACCGACATAGTGACACCAACCTACATAGTAACACCGACCGATACAGTGACACCGACTGACACAGTGACACCAACCGATATAGTGACACCAACCTACATAGTGACACCGACCTACATAGTGACACCAACCAACATAGTGACACCGAGTGACACAGTGACACCAACCGACATAGTGACACCAACCTACATAGTGACACCAACCGACATAGTGACACCAACCTACATAGTGACACCGACTGACACAGTGACACCGACTGACACAGTGACACCAACCGACACAGTGACACCAACCGACACAGTGACACTAACCGACACAGTGACACCAACCGACACAGTGACGCCAACCGACATAGTGATACCAACATACCAACCTACATAGTGACACCAACCGACATAGTGACACCAACCTACATAGTGACACCAACCGATATAGTGACACCAACCTACATAGTGACACCGACTGACACAGTGACACCAACCGACATAGTGACACCAACCGATATAGTGACACCGACCTACATAGTGACGCCAACCGACACAGTGACACCAACCGACACAGTGACACCAACCGACACAGTGACGCCAACCGACATAGTGACGCCAACCGACACAGTGACACCAACCGACACAGTAACACCAACCTACATAGTGACACCAACCGACACAGTGACACCAACCTACACAGTGACACCAACCGACATAGTGACACCAACCTACATAGTGACACCGACTGACACAGTGACACCGACCGACACAGTGACACCAACCGACACAATGACGCCAACCGACATAGTGACACTAACCTACATAGTGACACTGACTGACACAGTGCCACCAACCGACACAATAACACTGACCGACACAGTGACGCCAACCGACAGTCACAACACCCGACACAGTGACACTGACCGACACAGTGACACCAATTGACACAGTGACAAAAACTGACATAGAAACGACTGCCGACAACCGGCACAGTGACAACCAGGCTCAAATTTGACTTCGCCTTCGGGCGGTAATGATGATTGAACAACTAAGTGACAAATTGTAGATGAATCGGATGATGATGGCGCACAATACAGATAACTATCCCAGTTGCTGTCTCACTGTGGCCACATTATCGCACAGAGAATACAAATCAATGAATGCTAAATAATGTTCAGTTTTGTGTTGCGATTTACGTGTTGTTATACGCTGGGAACCACTGCTTTAGACTAAGAGAAACAGCACACGGGTCTACTTATATTCCTGTCCCTAGATGGCACTAGTAGTAAACGCCTGAAGTTATGCTGTACCGCATTGCCTAAGATCGAGAACTGTGATCTGCGCAAGGGGGGGGGGGGGGGACGTGTCATTCAGATAGTCATCAAGAACGGGGTACCTAATTAACCCTACCTTTGACGCTGATAAGCACTACTCTAATATACCTATACTCTATAAAGCTGTATATGTGTATGTTTCATTGCGTCAGGTGTTACATAACCAAGTACTTTATTACGAGCGAGCGCGAAGCGCTCGCTCGTCTTTCCGTGGTATATGGGAAAAATCTGATTATGAGCGGCCCGGCCCGATCCGACCCGTGGCGACGCTTTTGAGAAGCTCATATCTCTGCAACCACACGTCCGATTAACAAGCTGACTTCTTTGCTGAGCAGCCCCATCCAACCTACCCTGTTTGAGACCAGTGCCGACTCATGTGGGTGCCTACCACTGCGCGTGGCGCGTGCCGCGTGATGGGTGTTGAAAAGTGTTTTCTCGCAAAAACTCTGCAACGGCTGAACCGATTGTGTGCAAATTTGGTGTGTGGTTAGGGACCCCTCAGCCGCCAATTTTCCACAAGTCATGGGTGGGGTGCCTCTGCACGTGCGCACGTGCACACCCCTATTCTATATCTCAGGAACGGTTGAACCGATTGCGTTCTAATTTGGTGTGTGGTTAGGGACCTCTCAGCCGTTGCTTTTCCACAAGTCAGGGGTGGGGTGCCTCTGCATGTGCGCACGTGCTCACCCCTATTCTATATCTCAGGAATGGCTGAGCCGATTGTGTTCAAATTTGGTGTGTGGTTAGGGACCTCTCAACCGCCAGTTTCCCACAAGTCAGGGATGGGGTGCCTCTGCACGTGCGCACGTGCACACCCTATTCTATATATCAGAAACGGCTGAGCCGATTGTGTTCAAATTTGGTGTGTGGTTAGGGACCCCTCCGCCACCGCCGCCTACCCACAAGTCATGGGTGGGGTGCCTCTGCACGTGCGCACGTTTTTAGTATCTCAGAAACTACTTGCCCTATCGAGTTGAAATTCACCATACATTTCCTGCGCGCTCGCTCGTTCATCGCCGACTACGGCGCCTTACTGGTTCCTAGAACGTGCGTTCGAACGTTCTATCGTTCGTTCGTTCTAACGTTCTTCTAACGTTCGAACGTTAGGTATGTTCTGGTACCCAGGCCGGAGTATACCCACCTTACGCACCCAACTTGCATCTCAGCTGAAGTACGGGGTAGCGGTAAGCACTAAGCTCCGACCGTCACCAGGACCTGAAGGGTTGCCGACAGATACCTTCTTTGAATCAGTTGATTCATTTTAACAAGTCTGGTGATAACAAACGACACCGCAGTGCCACCAGCACTGTGCTACGAGCCGCCACGGGGACACTGCTGACCCGTTGCCACGCGCCGGCCGAGCGCCGCTCTGGGTGTTATACTGTGCCGCAGGGCAGGACACCGCCCGAGGCCACGAGTCGACACAGGCCGAGAGCGGTGGCATACCGCCCTTCAGAAAGCGACCCTGAACGTGGAGCCGGGAGCGGGTGGGGAGCAGTGGGGAGGCGGGGGGGGGGGGGGGGGGGGGGGGGGGTGGGGGTGGACTCCAGTCTTGTTTTGTGCTGATCGTTTTTGGCCTTAATCGTTTGGTGAGTGTGGTCGTTCTGGTACGACGGTTGTTATTGTAGCAATACGGGAATAGGTAAATCAGACGCTAACCGACACAGTTACACCAACCTCCCGCGAATAAATCAATTCGGCTGCAGAGCCGAGTAGGCGTGAGTCTACTCCATGTTGAAGAAGCCGTGTTAGTGAGCCACTTAAACGTGCAACATTAGGAAGGACGATCACATTCAGCCAGTGGGGCCCAGCTGCGGCGATGATTCCCAGAATCACACCCACCATGCATGCGAAACTACTGCAGCATCAATACTGAGGATACTGAGGGTACATTGAAAACATCCGTCAATGGGTGACTGGCTAGGGTATGTTGACAGAATATCTTAGGAATAAAATGCAGCATTTGCGATGAAACATTTGCTCATTTTCTGTGTTGGACACACATTCATACGGTTGATTAAAATAAATTAAGACAAGTAAATTAAGATAAATTAAGACTTCACACACAAACGCACGCACATACATACACACACGACACATGTTCTTACGCACGCCCATACGCACACTCTAAACTAAGAATTCCAGCACATATAAACACCGTGAAACAGTGATTTAGTTGAGCTCTATGCCATGCTCGACAAGTATCAATGTGTGCCGGTGCTGGGGACAGTATCTGGACGTGCAGTGTGCCGTGCAGGGCCGTCTATTGACCCGAAATCAATATTACCTGCCTTGTAGACGGGGCAGCGGGTCGCAACACAGACCGTCGGGGGGCAGCGGGCCGGCCAAACGTCAACAAACCCCGGCCGGGCCGTTACCATAGCAACGGGCCTGCACCGAACGAACGGGACGGGACGGGGCTAGGCGGAACGGGACGTGACGGAAGCGGCGGCGGCGGCGGCGGCGGCGGCGGCGGCCGGAGCCATGCGCTCACGGCGCAGCGAATATGACGGCATCCTCAACATCCTGCACATCTGCATGCTGATTCTGGTGGCGCTGTTCTTCCTGTTGATGCTGCTCTGTCTGTGGAACATGGTGCGGCTGGTTCGAGAGATCGTCGGCAGCTGGCTGGCGAATCGATCGGGGGCCAACAACGCGTCATCAGCCACGCCTGACGACCACGCCAACAGTAAACCCAAGCAGGACTGAGCCGACCACGGCACAGCGGCGACGCGCGGCCGCACGCGCGCTCGATCGGTGAATCTCTGGTGGACTTGTGAGTCGGTGAGCAGCCCTGTGGTGGCCTAGTAACTCGGTTAGTACCTCTGTGGTGAACTGGTGAGTGGTTGTCTCCCCGCCCGCCGTCTGTACGTCATGTGGCGTCTCCGTGTGCTCCTGGTGGCCGGGCTGGCGGCTTCCGTCCACTGCCAGCGCCGCTGTTTCTCGGATGTCGACTGTCCGGAACACGCGACCTGCGACCTGCGTACCAGCGGCCGCTGCCGCTGCGGCGCCGACTTCGCCGGCTGGCTGGACGGCTGCCTGCCGCGCCGCGGGCTCCGCCAGGTGTGCCAGGTGAGCCCGCAGTGCCGGGCTCTGGACGAGCACGCAGTCTGCCTGGAGAAACGCAACACCTGCGGCTGCCGGCCAGGCTACCGCAGCGTCAACGGCCGTTGCCAGTTCCTGTTCCTGGTCACCGAGCCGACCCAGCCGCCGGCGGAGGATGCCGAGCTGGAGCGTATCCTGGGCATCTCTCGCGACGGACGCCGCCGGCAGATGGAGCTGCACCGACAGTCGTTTGTGCGCGGCCTGGCCGTGACGGGGGTGCTGGTGGGTCTCACCTTGATGGTGTTCACCGTCGCCTGGCTCGTGTCGCGCCGGGTCAGGCAGAGGGAGCACCAGGAGGCGGCCGCTCTGCCGGAGAAGTACGGGGCGCCTCCGCCATACAGCGTGTCTCCGAGCCAGCACGGGGTCGGGGGGTCGTATGATGACATGGCCGCTGCTGTAGCCTACTCCCAGACCGGTCCTGTGGCCTGAACGGCGCGGGGAAAGTCTCGGGGTGAGGATAGTCTCGGTGCGGTGAGGCAGTTATAACCAGTCAGATCTCACTAACGCAGGTCGACACAAATGTCGTCTGACGACTCTAGGTTTCATGTAGGTATTGCTGTTTCTGGTCCGGCAGTCCAACAGCTTTGATGCCATTTGTATTTGTGTGATTCGCCAGATTGCGTGGCCTCCTAAAAAAACACGCTTCTGTGTGTTCAAACAGGACCCGTAGTTGTATGCATTGACCATTAATCTCAGCTTTGGATCAATAGTGCATGCAATGTATATCCATGATGTTATGCCATGGCTTCTTGCTCTTTAAATGTGTTTCAGTAGATCGTGTTGATTACAGTGACACCTGCTTTGGTGGCAGAATGAACATTGTTTTTTGGACTTAATGACTTATGTGTATGTCTGTCTCGCAGCGAACTCAATATAGCAAACGTTGAAGTATCAGGCAGTATGAACGGGCCCAACGACGCAGAAGGGCCATCCGTCTGTTAGATGCGGGTTGCTGTGCCCTACCATGAGTATTATTTCTTGCTAAGAGTGCACATGATTTGCCGGAACTTCGCTCATGTGGATGAAGCTCAATAAAAACTGGTGTTGCTTGTGTCTTATTTTACAATGTGACGCACATGCATGCATAATGCGTATAACAAGCGATTGAAATTGACACAATCCCATATTTGGTTTATACTGACACCATATGAAAGCTGGCAGTCTACCTAACTGGCATCACGTTTGCCGCTATTTTACAAACATAAATCTTGCATGCAGGACGCTTCTTTGAAGTTCAGAGGACTGACAATAATCAAAGACATTTTCAAACACGCAAACACTTATCACATGAAATAAAGTAGTTCTTGTAAGTGAAAGACAGCTCGAGGAGTTCGATAAAAGTATCTGAATCACAGGACACAAACAGCCACACAATCACTCAGGAAGACGCACAGAAAATCGTGACGGCCTTAAAGCGACCGCGCCAGGGGTCAGGCGAGTTCAGGTCAGGTCAGGTCACGTCAGGTCAGCTCTGGTCAGTTCAGGTCAGGTCAGGTCAGTCCTGACCCGACGCAGACAGCTGGTATGTATCCCTCGCGCCCGTCAGCATCCTTCACCCAAAACCAGTCACCCACCGACGTGTTGAGAAGTATCACGATGTCACCTCTCCTCACCGTCAACGTATTCCGTCCATAGCTGACAAAGCCGTCCCAGATGACCGCCTTGTTGTTGGTACGTGGCGCCACCCCGCGGAGAATGGGTGGCGCCACCAGTGAACCGCGGGATGGCGTCACCCCCGCCGGAACCTGCAGGCGCAGGCGCCGGAACGCGCTGCCCGCCGAGCGGCACGAGTTGGCCTGCGGCGGCAGGTTACCCCGCCGCGCCCCCCTCTGCTGGCCCCGCTGCTGGCGTACGTGCTGCTGCACCAGCAGCCCCAGCGCCCGGCCGTCGCTGGTCACGTTCTCATACAGCTTCTCCGTGTCGGTTTTGTTGGGTCGGGTATCAGGTGCGGCGGGCAGCGTCCTAGGGGGTGACCAGCTACGCTCCCTGGCGGCGGCCGGCAGCAGCTGCGGTGGCTGGGGTGGCTGTGGCGGCTGTGGTGGCTGTGGTGGCTGCGGTGGCTGCAGCTCCACCGCCTGCTGCCAGTCCCAGGGGCTCGCCCCAGTCCGGCGCGGCAGGACCCCCAGAGCGCTGCAGGTGCTGTACGCGAGGTAGCCCTCCTGGCTGTGGGGCGTCTGTACGTACAGCCACTGGCGCCGTTTGAAGAGGGCGTTCACCACGATGCCCAGCTGGACAGCGACGGTGGGCCGCTCAGGAGTAGCGACGGGACTGAGCACGTAAAGCTCGGTGCAGGACGTCACCACCATGGGGATGTTGGCCGGGGTGCGGGCCGTGGCCTGGGACAGGAAGCTGGACACGTTGTCGATGTCGTAGCCGAATACAGGCGGCGAGGGAAGCTTGCTGCGGTGGGGCCGGGAGCTGTGGTCTCGCTCTGCACTGCTCTGAGACACGTTCTGGTCACAGTTGCCGGGGCTCACGGAACGCTCAGAACTCCGCCAGTCACGCTGCCGTCGATTCTGCTCCATCGTCTCCTTCAATAGACTGGCCGCTTTGATCCTGGAGAGTTTCGAGCTCCTGACCGACTTATGGCCGGGCAGTGTCGATCTGGCCGATCTCTGGGGAGCGGCGGACGGCATGGTTCGGCTTCCTTTGTCAGAACGAAGCCTCAGACTAGACAGCATCACCTGCAGGTCGCCTGCTGGGTCCGGCAGCTCGCCACTAGAGGCGCTGCTGTCGCCACCGGCGCACGAGGACGCGCAGCTGTCGATGTTGGCGTACTCGGGTTTCCTGGACAGCAGCTTCGGTCGCATCGACATGTACGCACTGTCACTGGCGCCAGCAAGCAGCAGTGGATTCGGCATACCACTGCTGCCATCTACCGACGCTCCAGTGAGCTCCACTCTGTGGATGGCGGATTTGTCGCCATCTGAGATCATGGCATTGCTGGGAGCAGGCTGGACTGCACTGTTGTCTGTATGGCTCTTCTTGGCAGGCACAGTTGGAGGTGGCCGTCTGCCTTTGGATGGCGACTGTCCTTTGCTAGCGCCAGGCGGCAAAGCCGGAGGTCGCAGCTTCGAGCACGTGCGGCCGTCCCGAGGCACATCGGAGCTGCCGTCTGGTGGTACGCTGGTGCCGCCATCTGCCTTACCGCTGTCTGTCCTGTCTGTCCTGTCTGTCCTGTCTGTCCTGTCTGTCCTGTCTGTTCTGTCAGCTCTGCTTGAGGCAGTAGATGTCCGCTTGGGTTTCCGTCCGGCGCACGGTACCAGGTCGGGCAGAAAACCAGCACCAGCGGAGGACACCTGAAACAAGGGGCTGTGTCAATTTTGGGTGCGATGTCACTGATCATAATAGAGAAAAGGGTAAGGCCAATCACCCTGCCCTGCGGGATTCCGGAATGTTTATTTCTATTGGTTCAGACAGGAATGAATCGAAGCACACTTGAATTGCTTAACCCGCCATTGGCTGGGGGGGGGGGGCGTTTTTCGCCCCCCCCTGCCGAACTTTCGCAATAGCTCACAAAATAATAGCGCTATCGACGTGAAACTTCAGCTACCTTCTCTTACATCAATTATATGTCTTCTGTGCGAAAATGAAGAAATTTTGTTGAATTTTTCGAAATATAGCGAATTTAGTGACGTCACTACAACGAGTCTGACACAAAAATCAGCTAAACTTTAGCAAGCCGTACAAATGCTATATTTGAAGCAAAATACAATCGAAAAAAGGAAAAATATAGCAAATGGCAAGGGCTACAAAATGGTTATCTCGGATATTTGGGAATTTTGGTTTTTGACCCAAATTTTTGTATATAAAAAATGTGAAAAAATGCCCTCAAAATGTACATTTTCAAATATTTTCAAAAACCGGATGATATCTCGAACAACCACATGTGGAAAATACCCAAACCAAATTTAAAAGCAATATCTTTATTTTTGACTGACTTATCGCTCCCAAAGTATGAGTAACTCATGACGTCATATTTTGAAATTCCATTTTTTGGCCTTTAGTAACCAGATACAAACAAATAAATGTCTGTATTATGTTTCTGAGACAAAACTGGTCTAGACACATGCCTGTTTTATTTAGATTTATCAATTTCAAATTTTGACCTTATGTGACCTGACCTTGACCTTATATGGTGTCAGATTGTGAAAATGACTGCCACTATAGAATTATACATGTAAAATAACCCATAAACATGTGTCGCATGGCTTTCGTAGATCTGTGACCTTTTGTGACCTGACATTGTCCTTGACCTTTGCTTACAATTTTAATTTTGTTTATGCGGGATATGTATTATACCTTTGAGAGCACTAGGCTTTGGATGGAAAGTATTGCTCAAAAACTAAAATATCTCAATTTTACCTTTGACCTGACCGTGGCATGGCATGTGACCTTATTTGGACAATTTCGTGTATGCGTTGGATGCGTCTCTTTGAGAGCTTTCGATTGCCGCCTTGCGCGTCTCGCTGCGGTTATTAGTTCGGAAGATAACCAGGGGGGGGGGGGGCGAAAAACTCCCCCCCCCCCAGTCAATGGCGTTCGGCTGAGACCCCAGCCAATGCCGGGTTAAGGTTGCAAGTAATTTATAAAGAGCATAGCCGGGTCCCCTCGAATTTCTATTTGGTGGACAAGAAGAATAAGCCAAAGAGTATATTCGGTCGTTAGCAGAGGTCAGGCCAAGAAAAGTAGCAACTGCATATATGCTGTTTTCTTCTGAAATTTTGGTTGAATTGTGTTTATTATTGTAATCATATCATCTGTCTAATTTCACCCTCGGCGGAATCCAGATTGGAAGGCACAACGTTTAGTAGACGACTCGAGCAAGCATTGTTGACGGTTAATTATTTACGATACGTTACGATAATTTATCCGCATAACTAGTTAGATACATTGGACCATAGATAACAGGAGACTCCTGAGTCTCCTGCGTCTCTGGAGTCTCCTGCGTCTCTGGAGTCTCCTGCGTCTCTGGAGTCTCCTGCGTCTCTGGAGTCTCCTGCGTCTCTGGAGTCTCCTGTTATCTATGATTGGACATAACTGGCTGGATCCGGACGGGGTTTCTTACGAATCTGAACTAACAAATAATGCAGCCATGCACCTATGGAAATCGTGCATTTGTCCAGGCTCAATTGCAACCTTTAAGAAGGAACTTGTACGGGAGACTGTCCAATTTGCGCCATGTTTAGCTAAATCGCTTATTTCGCTAAGCCAATAAGGCGAAGTGGATGTTTTAACTATTCTTACTTGTAGTCTGATTCATTGGCTTCGAAAATTGACCATCCCACATTCCTTTAGTCAATTGTATGTTTCATATGTATATTTCCCCATCTCTTGCAAAGGGCGCAATAAGGGCAACCATGCCTTAATTGCACCATCCCTTTGTCATATTTGCGTCCTGCGTAATGGTCGTGTGTGCGTCGTCACGCTTTTCAGTTATTTTTATCAGGATTTACGAAACACGCCATCAAAAGTAGAGTTTGAAGATAAGTTAAATTGTAAGATGTTAAATAACTCACAACAACAGACTTGGCTATCGAACTGCTTTTTTGAATTTTTACTTTTTGAACATACAAAATCTTTATAAAAAACGGAAATTGTATTTTCACGATATTATGGAAAATGTATAATCGATCGCAAAAACTAAAACATATGTAGTGGCGACTTATACGTCGAACATGTCTGCCAAATTTGAAATTGCTATCGTCAAAAATTACTGACTTATTGTTTTTGAAAGACAAAAATTGGCCACATTGTACGGTATTTTCATACATTACCCATCACATTAAGTTTATACCTACCACTCAGACTGGTTATTGATTAAACTTTTTTGAAACGATTCAATCATGATTCATTTTGGAATCTGAATGATTCAATCACCGTTAGATTCACGGATACAATTTTGAGAGTTGATTTTTGCCGATTCAAAGAATCAAAACAAATATTTTAATTGATTCACGTTTGATTCGTCATTTAAATATATGTGGTGAGTTTATGTCAAATCAATACAAATGGAAACGCATATATATATATGATCATTAAAACATTGTTACAGCAATACTATTGCTGTACAAATGAATGTAGCCACTGGGACTGCATGTATTTGCACAATTTACCAGTGTACTTGAATCGTTAAATCTTTTAATTCAATCAGCCTTGATTTGACGCGGGTTTTGATTCAATCACGATTCATGAATCAAAAGATCTGGTGGTGAATCAATTATGTTTTTTATTCAAGGAATTTTGATTGAACGATTCGAATCGATTCAATCAGTGTCGGGTCAATAACCAGTCTTCTGAGTTCCACTTCAAGTTGTATGGAACAACAAAATGTTCTAATGCCATTTGTTCGCATTCTAGACGAAAGACTGGTCCATATACATGCATTGCAATGCCAAATGGCCGTAATCGGCAGTCCCTTTTGGTCCTCTTGCCTGGCGCAATTGAGCCAGATGATGATGAGTGGCGCAAATGTGGCGAGGGCGGGGCTTAAACAAAATCGGTTATATTCTGGTTCAATCAACGTGTACCAACCTATTGTTGTTCTTAAATATTATACAAAAAGGGTAGATTGTTTAATAAATAGAGTTGTAATAAATTGATTTGTAAATTGTTATAAATAGTTTGCGACATAGACGTAAATGATCATTATCTCATAGTACATAAAGCAATCCCCACCTATAAAATGGTTAAAATGAAGTACAAAATTAGGTTTGGCCTGCTGCTCCACCGCCCCATTGTCGACCTCCGGATACAAATATATTTGTTTTTGTACATCTCGGACTATTAAAAAATATGGCTTTTTGGACGACCGCGACAAAATTCACAGTTTGTGGCCGAGACGAAGTCGAGGCCTCAAACTGTGAGTTTTGGAGCGCGATTCCTCAAAGCGATTTAGTGTGCAGCTGCAGCACGCAATATATAAAAATCAAGTCTGACAATTTGGTTCTCGTTGATGTATAAAAATATAGCTTTGTGGACGACCGCGACAAAATTCACAGTTTGTGGCCGAGACGAAGTCGAGGCCTCAAACTGTGAGTTTTGGAGCGCGATTCCTCAAAGTGATTTAGTGTGCAGCTGCAGCACGAAATATATAAAAATCAAGTCTGACAATTTGGTTCTCGTTGATGATAATTGCCGGCTGCCGGTCTGACCAATCCCAAAACTGCAGGTCACGTGACTTACAGGTCCACAAACTCTCCAGTTTTTGGACTCACCGCCCACAAATAAATATGTTTTAAGCTTTTTCACTAAAGCACGTGAGCCAATGGTGAACAAACTTCAGCTGTACACTAACACCTTTTAGTGTACAGCTGATGTTTGTTTACAATTGACTCACGTGCTTTTGTGAAAAAGCTTAAAACATATTTATTTGTGGTCGGGAGTCCACAAACTGGAGTTTATGGTCCAGTAGGTCACGTGACCCTGGAGTTTTTGGACTATAGATCACGTGACTAAGCTAGACTTGAATGAAATTGTCAGACTTGATTTGAACCTATCACGTGCTGCAGCTGCACACTAAATCGTTTTGTGGGACTCGCGCTCCAAAATTCACAGTTTGAGGCCTCGACTTCGTCTCGGCCGCGAACGGTTAATTTTGTCGCGCTCGTCCACAAAGCTATATTCCATAGCCCTTCACTCATTAATTCTGAAAATATCAGGGATGGCGCAATTATGGCCATGGCGCAAATAGGAGTCTCCCCTAGAAAGTCGAATTTAATTGATCCTAAAGACTTGTTACCAAGAGCTGCAATGGCTGCTTGAAGTTTGTAATTGTGAATGTTTAATATAGTTTCTACCCACATTGCACATATTGGCAAATGACGTACGACACTATGCTCTGGCATCAATCGATAGACGGGAGCCACAGTGTACCGTGGGAACTACAGACGGGAGTGTACCGTGGGAACTACAGACGGGAGCCACAGTGTACCGTGGGAACCACAGACGGGAGTGTACCGTGGGAACTACAGACGGGAGCCACAGTGTACCGTGGGAACCACAGACGGGAGTGTACCGTGGGAACTACAGACGGGAGCCACAGTGTACCATGGGAACTACAGACGGGAGCCACAGTGTACCGTGGGAACCCCAGACGGGAGTGTACCGTGGGAACTACAGACGGGAGCCACAGTGTACCGTGGGAACTACAGACGGGAGCCACAGTGTACCGTGGGAACTACAGACGGAGCCACAGTGTACCGTGGGAACTACAGACGGGAGCCACAGTGTACCATGGGAACTACAGACGGGAGCCACAGTGTACCGTGGGAACTACAGACGGGAGCCACAGTGTACCGTGGGAACTACAGACGGGAGTGTACCGTGGGAACTTCAGACGGGAGCCACAGTGTACCGTGGGAACTACAGACGGGAGCCACAGTGTACCGTGGGAACTACAGACGGGAGTGTACCGTGGGAACTACAGACGGGAGTGTACCGTGGGAACTACAGACGGGAGCCACAGTGTACCGTGGGAACTACAGACGGAGCCACCGTGTAGCGTGGGAACTACAGACGGGAGCCACAGTGTACCATGGGAACTACAGACGGGAGCCACAGTGTACCGTGGGAACTACATACGGGAGCCACAGTGTACCGTGGGAACCAACAGACGGGAGTGTACCGTGGAACTACAGACGGGAGTGTACCGTGGGAACTTCAGACGGGAACCACAGTGTACCATGGGAACTACAGACGGGAGCCACAGTGTACCATGGAACTACAGACGGGAGCCACAGTGTACCGTGGGAAATACAGACGGAGTGTACCGTGGGAACTTCAGACGGGAGATACAGTGTACCATGGGAACTACATACGGGAGCCACAGTGTACCGTGGGAACTACAGACGGGAGTGTACCCGTGGAACTACATACGGGAGCAACAGTGTACTGTGGGAACTACAGACGGGAGCCACAGTGTACCGTGGGAACTACAGACGGGAGCCACAGTGTACCATGGGAACTACAGACGGGAGCCACAGTGTACCGTGGGAACCACAGACGGGAGTGTACCGTGGGAACTACAGACGGGAGCCACAGTGTACCGTGGGAACCACAGACGGGAGTGTACCGTGGGAACTACAGACGTGAGCCACAGTGTACCGTGGGAACTACAGACGGGAGCCACAGTGTACCATGGGAACTACAGACGGGAGCCACAGTGTACCGTGGGAACTACAGACGGGAGCCGCAGTTTAGGACGCCATGATGCCGGCATAGGCTCTCAGACTTCAGCCGGCATAGATCCGCTGCCGAGGCGACCGGCACCGTTCGATTGACGACTCGAACTCGGCACCGTTCGATTGACGACTCGAAACTCGGCACCGTTCGATTGACGACTCGAAACTCGGCACCGTTCGATTGACGACTCGAAACTCGGCACCGTTCGATTGACGACTCGAAACTCGGCACCGTTCGATTGACGACTCGAAACTCGGCACCGTTCGATTGACGACTCGAAACTCGGCACCGTTTCGATTGACGACTCGAACTCGGCACCGTTCGATTGACGACTCGAACTCGGCACCGTTCGATTGACGACTCGAAACTCGGCACCGTTCGATTGACGACTCGAAACTCGGCACCGTTCGATTCGCGAGTCGAAACTCGGCACCGTTCGATTCGCGAGTCGGAACTGAGCGTCGTTCGTGTCCATTGGCGGCCGATATCGACTCATGGCCAGCCAGCTGTGCGGCGCCGAGGAGTGACCGGGGCGCGACCCGACCCACTTGGTCACTGACCCGGTCCTCATATCAGCGGCCAGTTCCCCGTACCGGCTGATCTCGTGTGCAGTCAGAGCCAATATCAATATATGACCGGGTTGGTGCTGAACCTAGCTGACCCCAGCTAACTTCAGCTGATCGCAGCTGACCTCAGCTCACTTCAGCGGATCGCAGCCGACCTCAGGAGGCTTCAACTAATTTCGGCTGATCCAACTAACTGAAGCTGGCCCCAGCCGACCTCAGGCTAACTTGACGTGGCAGTGTCTGTCAGCTAACTTGACGGTGTCAGTGTCTGTCCGACTGGCTGACCTGACAGTGTCCTGTCATTGACTGACTGACCTGACATACCTGACAGTGGCATGTTATTAGGCTGACTGACATGACTGACCTGACAGTGTCCTGTCATTGGCTGACTGACCTGACAGTGTCCTGTCATTGGCTGACTGACCTGACAGTGCCCTGTCATTGGCTGACTGACCTGACAGTGTTCTGTCATTGGCTGACTGACCTGACAGTGTCCTGTCATTGGCTGACTGACCTGACAGTGTCCTGTCATTGGCTGACTGACCTGACAGTGCCCTGTCATTGACTGACTGACCTGACATACCTGACAGTGGCATGTTAATAGGCTGACTGACATGACTGACCTGACAGTGTCCTATCATTGGCTGACTGACCTGACAGTGTCCTGTCATGGCTGACTGACCTGACAGTGTCCTGTCCATTGGCTGACTGACCTGACAGTGTCCTGTCATTGACTGACTGACCTGACATACCTGACAGTGGCCTGTTATTAGGCTGACTGACATGACTGACCTGACAGTGTCCTGTCATTGACTGACTGACCTGACAGTGTCCTGTCATTGACTGACTGACCTGACAGTGTCCTGTCATTGCTGGCTGACCTGACAGTGTCCTGTCATTGGCTGACTGACCTGACTGACTCCACGCTCCTCGGTGCCATCTTGTTCTGTCGGAGTACCAGCCGAGTCCCGTTTCCTCCTGTCGGCTCACCAGATGAGACGTCTAGCAGCACTGACGAACAGAAGACGAGGCAGGTGGTCAGATCACAGAATAGCCGTCTGCTGCTGAGGCACCATGAACGGGGTCGCGTCGGTAAGGCCACTTCATTGGACTAACTTACAAATTGTCCTAAAATGTTGCAATTAGCTCGGTAAAATCCACAATTTCCAGGAGCAGGATTGCATTCTTTTGTAGTTCAGCAAGTCTGCGATACTTCGTCCAGATCCAGCCAGCTATCGTCGAATAAATCTAGCTAAACGCGAGTAATTTATTTCAATATATCGTAATGAATAACCGTCATCAAACCCTATCTCGAGTCGTTTAGTAACAATTCGAGAAAGGATAGAAGCAGTGCTTAGCATTCAGCGTTTGTCGTTTAGTAACACTCGATGCCTTCCTATCTGGACTTCGCAGAGGTTGAACTAAGACAGAA